>PVJC01019585.1:0-30071 GCA_004026665.1 Murina feae
CTTGGTAAGTACATATAACATTTGGCCCAGCAATTCCATTATTAGAAATTATTTTGCCATGTTTCCAAATTACTTTTTCAGTATTATTAGTAGCTAGAGGTCCGGTGCATGAAATTCGTGCAAGGGGGATGGGTCTCTCAGCCTGGCCTCCACCCTCTCACAATCTGGACCCCTCAGGGAATGTCCAACTGCCAGGCCCAATCCCATCCCTAACTGCTCACCTGCCTGCCTGATTGCCACTAACTGCCTTTGCCTCAGCCCCCACCACGGCAGCTTCATCTGAAAGGACATCTAGAATAATGTCTGGAAGGTCATTCTACTGTCTGGTCTAATTAGCAAATTATGCTATTATTATTATAAATAGCAAGATATGGGAATATCTTAAATGTCCACCTTTATGGGACTAACTAAATAAACACATTAAAATATATACTGTGAAATAGTATGAAGTTATTAAATGTAACAAGATAGCTCTGTGTATAATGGTATGAACCCATCACAAAGAATAGTCTTAAACAAGATATAGAACAGATCAAGAAGTGTGTGGCAACGATGCATAAATAACAAAAAGAGAAAAATAAAAAAGACCTATAGATGATCAAACACAGGATAAACATCTCTGTGAAAAAGAAATTCAATAGAATGAGAGGCATGAAAACAGGGGCTTACTTGGAATCACATTCCAAGAGATAGCATAGTTAGCAACTGGGGAGGTGGGTGTTGGTATAAGATTGCCTGGGTTCAAATTTTAGTGTTTCTGCATGTTAACTGCATGACCTGGAACAAGTTTCATAATTTCTTAATGCTGTAAATTAAAGGTATGGTAAAAAGATATGCTATACAAATATTAAGCAAATGCTCCTATATTAATACTGATATAAGACAAGCTAAAATTAAAAGAAAAAAAACATTAATCAGAATGAAGACATATATCACATAATATCAAAGTAATGATTCATGAAGAATGTATATCATGAACTTCTACGTATTTAATAGTATAAATTTAAATTATATTCCAAAGACAAAAACAAAAAGAGATATAGAAGAGTCAAATAAAGAAATTTATATAGCTTTGTATTCTTCCAAATAAAAATATACACTTCTTTCAAGTACATATGGAATATATATTTTTTAAATGACTATGTGTTAGACCACTAAGGACATTTTAATAAATTACAAGAAATAAATATTATATAGACCATATTTTTCTGACCACAATGCCATTAAATAAGAAATCAACATTTTAAAAGTAGTCTTAATGGACCCACATATGTTTGTATTTTAAAATACATTTCACGTGTTAGAAAAATATCCTATCTAATAAAGAGGGAATATGCTAATTAACCCTCATGCTGTCTCAAAGATGGCAGTGCCTACAGCCAATAAGGAGGGAATAGGCTAATTGACTGCCCCACCCTCAAAGATGGCGGCACCCACAGCCACAAGATAGCAGCATCCATTCCCCTCAGTCCTGCCAGCATGCCTACCTCAGGAGTCCCTCAGTCCCCTCAGTCCCCCAGCCACCCAGGGCCATCCCAAGGCACAGGCAAGCTTCAGATGGTGGCTGCCCAGCCCCCCAGGGCTGCCCAAAGCTCAGGTAACAATAAAAGTAATTCTATACATAACATTTGAGGCATACAGCAAAATGGGTACATGGTGGCAAAAGTAGAACCTTTCATATCTAATCTAATAAAATAGTAATATGCAAATTAACCACCACTCCAAGACACCTAAGCCACACCCACCAGCCAAGCCACGCCAACCAGCCAATTAGAGCAGCTATATGCAAATTAACCCAGGCTGAGGGCTGTTTTCAGGCTGCCCACAGCCCGTTGCCCAGCCAATCAGAGTGGCTGTATGCAAATTAACCCAGCCAAGATGGTGGCCAGCAGCCACGGAGCTAGAGTAAACAGCAGGCTTCCATTGCAACTGCCTGCCTAGGCTGGCTGAGCCTCTGCTCACGGTAACAATGTTTCAATTATAGAAGCCACGGAGCTGAAACAAACAGGAGGCTTCCTTATCTGCCTAGGCCTTGGCTCAAAGCAACAGTGTTTCAATTATAGAAGATAAATAAACCCCAGAAACCTGATTCCAGCCAGCCTTGCTGGGACCTTAGGTCAATGGGAGCTGTGGGCAGCCTAAAAGTCTGAAAATGCCCCTCAGCCCCTCACCTAAGCTGGCCAGGTAGCCCAGCAGGGACTTGAACCCTGAAGGGACTGAGGGCAGCTTGAAAATGGCCCTCAACTCCTCACCCAGGCTTCCCAGGTACCCCAGTAGGGACCTAAAACCTGAAGGGACTGTGGGAAGCCTGAAAACGGCCTTCAGACCATCACCCAGGCTTGCCACATGCCAGTGGGGTGAGGGTCCACACTGGAGGGCTTGGCCACCCTGCAAACAGCCATCAGCCCCTCGCCCAGACTGGCCAAGCACGCCAGCAGGTGAACATCCCCTGAGGAGTCCCAGACTGCGAGAAGGCACAGGTCGGGCTGAGGACCCCCTGAATGCACAAATTTTTGTGCACCGGGCTCCCTAGTATGTGTGTATGTATATATGTGTGTGTGTGTGTGTGTGTGTGTGTGTGTGTGTGTGTGACTTGTGTTCTTACATTTTGTTCTTACATTATTGTCAATTACACTGTTGTCTCTGAGTCTTACTGCAATATCTATTCTCCAGACTTTTTCACCATGTTGAAAAAGAAGAGGTTATGTCATTGCATCTAATGTAGGAAACAGGATATTGATTTGTTTCATTTTAGTGGCATTTGGATTATTGGGATCTGGTTTACAATGAATGAGCAAATCCTTTTCAAAAGGAGGTTCTCCATCTTTATTTCTGAATATGACAGCAACCTTAGTTACATGGGGAGAATTATATCTACCTGGGTCATTGTTAAGATCATATTTAATTGCCACTGATACTTCTGTGGGAATAATACCTTTTGCTGCTGCTTCAGATTGGGCTTCCTTTCTACCTCATGTAGCATCTTGTATGATTTTGTTAATTCACTTATTTCATGCATGAGGTTGTTGATGTTGATCATGAATCTTTCTGAGCAGCCCTGGTTTTCAGGCATTGCTAATCTTTTACTTGTAGCTTCAGCTGTATTCAAAATATAGAGTTGAGCAAACTTCCGAGAAACACCATCCGAAGGATGTAAAGTTCCAGTACAGTGATATACTTGTTCGTGTATTCTAAGACAGTATGGCCCATATCCTAATGGTGATGCAATATTTGCACCCATGGAAGCAAAAGCAAAAGAACTGTTTATGGAATGAATATTTTCCATGAGATTTTTACTGTCATAATCTTTGTCATTAACCTTTTTAAATATTCCGGGTAATCTGGAAAATGTATATCATTTGGACAGACTTTCCCTTTGCTACAACATCGAGTAAATTTCTGATTGGATGGTTTTTCATCCTAGAAATTTAGTGATAGGCAAACTTCACATCAAATAGTCATTCCACCACAACTACATTCGAGGATTGTATCCTCATGTACTCCATTTTTGCTGAGAAGTCAGTTCCTACCAGTATTGGTAGTACTTGTTCATTACTGTTCTCTAGACATATTCTGTCATCACCACCACCTTCTTTCAACTTCAAAGGCTCTTTGGTCTTTAGACATTTTCTGTTGATAACACTGGTGTTTTTCAGCATCAGAGCGACATTTTTCCAGTAGCTGGTGTTCAGATACATTCTGTCACAGGCACTGCCTTCTTTAAAGTTGCACGTTGCTCTGTAACTCTGGCATCTTTTGACTGCAGAGCTATGTTGTATCAACAGTTGTTCTTTAGACATAGTCCCATCTCTCTACTATCATGATCTGAGATGCAGGCAAATGAGAGTCCTGGCTGTCATACCACTGAGAGATGTCTGACAAAAGGCTGATTTTGGCTGATTCTGTGGGGGTGAGACTTCCTCCTCTCTGATGTCAGTTTCCACAGCTGTGATGAAGAAGCTGGGGTGACAGAAGAAGCCGTACCCTCCAAGCCACTCTCTCTCTCGCTCTGATCTATGTCCAGCGGTCTCCTGCTCTGCCAAGTCCTCTAAACCTCCCACTCTCCACCTGCTTCTCTCCCACTCTGCTCTCCACTGGCAAGGCCCTGGGAGCCCACAGTGTGGGTGCCATTGCCTCCTTGGCACTTGACACCAGTGTATGCAAATTAATTGTCATTTTTGTTGGGTTAATTTGCTTAGTCACTCTGATTGGCTGGTGGGCATGGCCAGTGGGTGTGGCTTGAGCATAGTGGAAGGATGGTTAATTTGCATGTTTCTCTTTTATTATATAGGATATAGATGTGTTTTATTAAAAGGAATTGGCTGGCACAGTTATTCAGGCTGACAAGTTCTGGGATCTACACTCAGCAAGTTAAGGACCCAGGATAGCTAATGGTAGTTCTAGTCCAAGTCCAAAAGCCAAAGAACCATAAGGGTTTAGTTCTAGCTTGAAGGCTGGTGGGTCAGAGATACAGAAAGGACTGATGTTTCAGTTTGGGAATGAGGCAGAAAAAAAACAGTGTCACATCTTGAAGGCAGTCAAGCAGGAGAGTTCCCCTTTGCTCACTGGAGAGTTAGCCTTTTGTTCTATTCTGACCTTTAATTGATTGGGTGGAACCACCCCCATTAGAGAGGGTATTCTGCTTTACTCCTCTACCTATTCAAATGTTAATCCATCCCAGAAAAACTATCACAGACAAACCTTGAATAACATTTGACCGGAATGTCTAAACACCACCGTGGCCCAAGTTGACACATAAAATTAACCATCACAGCAAACATGGAGCAGTCCTTCGTGTAGAATAGCTATGTAAAGCCTAGAGATATCACACTTAAATATGACATTTTTAAAGTGTTCCCAGCAGCAAGACAAGGATAATCCTATAACGCTGTAGTCATCAGTTGCTGAAGGTCTCATCCATACACTACAAGAAGAAAAGGGTTAAGTGATATAAACTTTGAAAAAGAAACAATAAAACTGTCCTTATTTGTAACAATGTGATTTTAAGCAAAGAAAATCCAAGGGCTTTTCAAGATGCTAGAACTAATAAGAAACTTCCAGAGGTTTACCAGACTCAAATCAGCATACAAAAATTATCATCATTTCAACAAAATAACAATAACCAGCTAGGAAAACAAAATGTACAAAATACTTGGTCTATGGTCGGAGCCTTACGGTCCAGCTACTCCGGACAGAGCTTGAGTTTATGGCGCTGCAGAAACCGGCTCCTGGGCCTAGATAATGGTCCACCCCCCACAGTTCCCGGCGCGGGGAGAAGGTCTTCTCTGATTTGAGAATGGCTACCCCTCGATATGAGTCAGTGGCTGGAACTGGTGATGGTGTCTATGGGACGGTGTACAAGGCCTGTGATCCACACAGCGGCCACTTTGTGGCCCTCAAGAGCATGAGAGTCCCCAGTGGAGGAGGTGCTGGAGCACAGTTCGTGAGGTGGCCTTCCTGAGGTTGCTGGAGGCTTTTGAGCATCCCAGTGTTGTCCCGCTGATGGATGTCTGTGCCACTGCCCGACCTGACCAGGGGACCAAAGTGGCCCTGGTGTTTGAGCATATGGACCAAGACCCATGGAAGTATCCAGACAAGGCTCCCCACCAGGCTTGTCAGTGGAGGCCATCAAGGATCTGATGCGCCAGTTTCTAAGAGGCCTGGGTTTTCTTCATGCCAGTTGCATTGTTCACCAAGACCTGAAGCCAGAGAATATTCTGATGATACAGTCAGGCTGATGGGACAGTCAAGCCGGCTGACTTTGGCCTGGCCGGAATCTACAGCTACCAGATGCACTTACCCCTGTGGTTGTTACACTCTGGAACCGTGCTCCGGAAGTGCTGCAGTCTACATACACAACACTTGAGCACTTTGCCGAGCTGCTTCCTCGAAAGGCTCTCTTCTGCGGAAACTCTGAGGCTGATCAATTGGGCAAAATCTTTGGCCTGATTGGGCTGCCTCCAGAGGAAGATTGGCGCCGAGATGTATCTCTACCCGGAGGAGCCTTTCCCCGCAGAGGGCCCTGCCCAGTGCGTGTGGGGATACCGGAGATGGAGGAGTCTGGAGCACAGCTGCTGCTGGAGATGCTGACATGTAACCTACACAAGCGAATCTCTGCCTTCCGAGCTCTGCAGCACTCTTACCTACCCAAGAGAAGAGGAGCTGTCATTCACCTTCCTTTGCACACTAGCATGCAGAGCCCCTCACCGAGAAGGCGCTCTGGGTCCTTTTATCTGTCGCTGTGGGGACTCTTCAACTTTTTACAGGGACTATCTTGTTGGCTGACTTACATTCCCTTCCCTCCCCTCCTTTGGGGATTATCCTTCTCCTGCCCTTCTATTTCCTTACACCAAGGAGGATGTCCCTTGTTCTCCCCTTCCTTACCTTGATATTGAGATCCTTTTTTATACGGGGACAAAAACAAAACAAAGAAATATGGTCTTTCTTTTCCTTAAAAAAAAAGAAAAACACAACTTAGTAATAACCCAGTGTATGATGGTTAAGACCTCCAATAGGAAAATAAAATATGTCTGAAGAACAAATAATATTTGAATACAGACATATACTACCAGAGAGATATAAAGATGTCAACTTCCCTCTAAAATATGCTATAAACTTAATGAAATTATAATCAAAATTCAAAAGAGACTATGAAAGTAAAAAGGAAATCTTAAGTTAATATGGAAGCACAAAGAATCAAGAACAGCCAAGATAAATTTGAAGAAGAATAAGTTGGGGGAGGGGGAAGTTTGCCTGACCAAGTATATCAAGAATTTATAGAGCCATAGAAAATGAGACAGTGTGGGATTGGCATAGGAAGAGTCAAATAAACCAAGGGAACGTAATAGAGAGCCCAGAAACAGATACTTGCATATGTGGAAACTTGAAATATGACCAAGGTGGCACTGCAAATCAATGAGGAGAGGCAGAATTATTCAATAAATGGCACTGGAACAATTGGTTAACCATATGGAAAGAATAAAGTAAAATTGGATCCCATTCTCACACCATATACAAAAATAAATTCCAGATGGATTAAAGAGCTAAATGTTAAAAGCAGCTTTGTTTTTTTTAAAACAAGTAAAGAATATCTTCATAATATTTAGATGTGAAAAATTTCTTAGACAAGACAAAAAAAAATAGAGCAAAGAATTGGTAGATTTGATGACACCACAATAAATTTTTTAAAAATATTTTATTCATTTTGTACAGAGAGGAAGGGAGAGGGATAGAGAGTTAAAAATATTGATGAGAGAGAAGCATCGATCAGCTGCCTCCTGCACACCCCCCACAGGGTATGTGCCTGCAACCAAGGTACATGCCCTTGACTGGAATCGGACCTGGGACCCTTCAGTCCGCAGGCTGATGCTCTATCCACTGAGCCAAACCAGTCAGGGCAAATAAATTTTTTAGAGAAATTTTATGTTCAGCAAGGACACAAAAATAATGTGAAAAATAAACTATAACTTGTGAAAAGATATTCATAATTCATAAAATGACCAAGAAATTTATTTTTTTCTAAACTGCATAGAAGAATGAACGAAGTCCATTAACCGATAATTTAAAGAAAAAGTAATCTAAGCAATTAGCAAACAAATGCAAAGATTCTATCCACTAATAATTAGGACATTTTTAAAAATGACAGTAAGATATCATCTCATATCAATAAAATTTAAATTATGACAGTTCCAAAAATTGTCATGACTGCAAAATGACAGTAATTCTCATATACTGCTATTAAGCATATGAGTTGGTACTACTACTTTGGAGAGTAATTGTGAAGTATCTGGCAAAGTTGATGTTAGTCTTCAATTTAGCAATTCCACTGTTAGGTATATAACTGAGAGAAAATGTTACATGTGTGGAAGGAAATGGTTGCAAAAATATCTATTGCAGCATAGTGTCTGGTAAAAAATTTTAAGAAGAGAAACTCATTCAGTAGGAAAAATAGATTAATAAATTATGATATAGTCATATAATGGAATACTTTGCAGCATTTAAAAATGATATACTTGAGATACATGTATTAAGATGAACTGTTAAAAGCATAGAATGATGGGGGGAAAAGTTGCAGATTGAATATGTAATAGTAGGCACTTTAGGCAATCTTTAAAAAGCAGTAAACACTATCACTTTACATTGTATTATCTACATTGTTGAATACATAAATATTAAATGAAGATGTAAATTATGCCTGGAACTTATAAAAGCTAAGTCTGTGACTATGGTGAGAAGGCAACGTAATAATGAGTCAAGAAGCGATATTTAAATGACTTCAACTATCTCTTAAGATTCACAAAAGTAAAACAAATGCTAGTATTTTGTTATCTAATAAAGAGGGAATATGCTAATTGACCCTCACACCATTGCAAAGATAGCAGTGCCCACAGCCATTAAGGAGGGAATATGCTTCACCTTCAAAGATGGCAGTGCCCACAGCCACAAGATAGCCAGCAGGGGAGGGCAGTTAGGGGCAACCAGGACAATATGGGAAGGCAGTTGGGGGCAACCAGACCTTCAGGGAGGGCAGTTGGGGGCAATCAGGCTGGCAGGGGAGTAGTTAGGTGTCAATCAGGCTGGCAGGGGAGTGGTTAGGGGGTGATCAGGCAGGCAGGCAAGCGGTTGGGAGCCAGCTGTCCCAGATTGTGAGATGGATATCTGACAACTGGCAGTTGGACATCCCCTGCGGGGTCCCAGATTGGAGAGGGTGTAGGCTGGGCTGAGGGATACCTTCTCCCCAGTACACAAATTTCATGCACTGGGCCTCTAGTGCATTCATAAAGCTGTGTGGTGAATGGGATGCAAGGGTGGCCATCTTATATTATCTCTGTGGGGAGTGATCCTACATCAGAGAGACCAAATCACCTTAGAATCAATGTGAAATCACAGCATCCACACAGCTGTGAGGGTCACAACTTGTGGGGTTAACATGAAGCAGTATGTCATCTATATCTTGGAAAGGTTTCAAAAGATTTTTAAACATATATTGAGGGAAAAAAGCAAAGTACCTAATAGAAGGCATAATATCCTGTTATTTGTTTTATATATTTATATATTTACAAGCATAGCATAACTCTGGAAGAATATTTCTTACAAGAAACTGCTAACAGTTATACTCACTGTATTTGGGGGAAAAGTAAATGAGATAATTTTATACTTACTGTATATTCTTTTGTAATCTTTGACCCTATTATTTATTTAAAAAGTAAAATAATATTTAAAAAATAAGTGTAAAAATCATTTTTACTATTTACTTTTATTTCCTACTCTTCCATAAATCCTTTACCTGAAAGTTACCCCATGTTAGAAAAGAAAGTGAACTCTATTTTTTTCTCCAGAACTTATTAAATATTGTCAATTTAATAACTGGAGGAAGTATTTATGTTGTATATTAGTATTTGAACAGTTACATAGTACTTCTGTAACTTGAAATCAGGTTTAATGGTTCCAAAGCTAGAGTTCTTATGTATTTTCTATATACACATATACACACACTCACACAAAAAATACCTATACACATTCATACATATGTATATATATATACCCACATATTGATAGAACTGAGCTAAATTGACTCCCTGAAGTAGTTCTTTTTGCTACTTTTATATTACTATGTTCTGATAATATATTCTTCTTATAATGTCTCCTTTGTACTGCAACCGCCATCCTGCAACATCCTCTGTCTCCCCTCCCGACAAACCAAGAATGTAAACAGTTGCCCATGCCTGCCAATGAAAACTCAGAGAAGTGGACTCAGTCCAAATTAGGCAACTGACCTGAGCCCCCCTGTGTAACCAGATCCCTGACTCAGACCCCTGACCAATCGCCAGGGGCCACGAACACTTCCCCTGCCCACAACCCAGATCCCCTATAAATTCTTTGTTCTCTCCTGGCTCGCTCTATCTTTCTCTCTCTCTCTCTCTCTCTCTCTCTCTCTCTCTCTCTCTCTCTCTCTCCAGTTGCTACTTTGGTGATGGTTGGAGATAGAGCCGCGCTATAGCTCAAATAAAGTTCTTTTGCTTTTGCATCAGGCTCTGCTCCTTCCTGGTGGGTTATTGGGGATCCTGAACACTGGGTCTATAAATATACCCAATACTATCCTGGGATGACTTTAAGAGATTAAGAATTGAATTCTCAATGAAATACTACGAAACAATCCCTATCTTCTAGCCTTTTTCATGGCATTTTGAAAGTGAGAATAATTTGTCTTTTTATCCTCAGCATCTGAATAAATGTTTGGTGAACAAATGAATAAAGTAACACTTCTCAAAATATTCTTTTTTAAATATATATTTTTATTGATTTCAGAGAGGAAGGAAAAGGGAGAGAGAGTTAGAAACATCAATGAGAGAGAATCATTGATCAGCTGCCATCTGCACACCCACACTAAGGATTAAGCCCACAACCAGGGCATGTGCCCTTACTGGGAATTGAACCATGACCTCCTGGTTCATAGGTCAACACTCAACCACTAAGCCATGCTGGCCGAGCTCAAAGTATTCTTTACATATAGAATAAAATGGTCCTCAGTGTACCATATGTTTCATATGACTGCAAGATTTCTTTTGAAAAAACTGAACAATCTTTGTGGAAGATGACTTGTTAGAGAATCAAATACTGCCGTTCTCAATTAAATATATTTCAATTAAAATGATTTAAACTGAAAGCACCAAAGTCATAAAACAATTTCCTATAATGGCTATTTCCCTCTCAGTTGGGAATAAACTTGGAATGTGAGGCTAATACTTAAACGAAGGCCTGTGCAGAAATCTTAGAGCCTGAAAGTAAATGAGCGGAACAGATTTCCCATTCGCACAACTTCTTAAGAAAGCTATATAGCTTTCGCAAATACTGGAATTCCCTGAGTTGGTTCTTTTTGCTCTTGTTTACTGTGTGGCATCAACTTCAGAAGCTTTATTAAAACAGTTGTGTCAGAGGCCTTGATGAGTTAATGCCCAACCAGGTTTTAAAGTCTTAATTCTTCATTCAAATAGTAATTAAACTCTAAAGCTTAACAGTTAAGACTTTTTTTTTTCTTCCATTGAACAGGTAGCATGCTTGTCAAGGCAGGGGTTCTTTAGCTCACTAAACCCTGATTAAGATATTTTTAACAAACATAATACACAATCACCTGACATTATGCCTTCGGTTTTTTAATTTCATGGCAAAAAAATGTAAGCTGATAACAGCTAAAAAATCCCCCCACACACATACACTAATTTTACTCTACCAACAAAGTTTTCTGAACATTTATTTCTTTGAGAAAAATAATTCAGACTTACCATGAAAATGTTGGAAAATACAGAAAAGTAGAAAGTGAAAAATAAATAAAAGATGCATAGCCCTTACTTAAAAGTAACTCTTATTTAAAGTTGATGCATTTCTTTCATTTCTATTGAGTCTTTTCTGCATGCACAGTTTTTGGGGTGGGGTTTTACATCATTATAGCACATGACAGGGTCAGTTTTTGGTTTTGGTTTTGTTTTTAAGAAAGTGATGTAAACTAAAAAAATAAAATAAAAAACAAACAAACAAACAAACAAAAAAACCTCTCAGGCCAGTAGGACTGACTTATTTTTTTTTCCAAGTAGGATCAAATAAATCAAACTTGGTTTGCATTTTCTTTGGCCTGATTCTTTCTTTAGTTCATTCTGATGTAGGTCTTAAGAACTTTGTGTTGTAGCAGAAAAAAAACAGGGACTTGGGAGTCTTATCACTAATCTGGATTTGAATCCTAGTTTCACCTCCTCATAACTGTATGTCTTAGGCATGTTCAATTTAACAAATATGTACATGGTCCTTTAAAAAAATATGACAGACACTATTATTCAATGGAAGTGCTGTGTTTAACTTCCGGGGACCTCCACTCCTTACTTGGTGAGATGAGAAATACATAAAAAGTGTGCACCATCAAATACAAATTCACTGGGTCTTATTTTAGACACTTAGAAAAAATCATCATAGATTATAAACCTACTAGCTTCAAATTGTACAAAAGAGCCTGTTGATTCCAGAAATAAAACTAGTTAATGCAAAGAGTTAATTCACTATGAAGAAAGTGTTTTAAGTCAAACAAAAGGACTTCTGAAAGCTTTTACACTACCTTCTGTTTGTTTAGAAGATCTGTACAATCATTTAAAAACAAAGGATGGAGAGTAAGAGAGGGTGGGGAAGAAAAAAGGGATGGGAAGGAGAAAGGAAGAATGGGAAGAAAAATGAATTTGACTCTGACAGGAAGACTGAGAAGTATCTGTAATTGAATTGATTAGAAAATCTTCAAGTGTCTGTCAATAACGGAAGGATAGAAATCCTAGAGCAGAGGAATTCTGCTATGCCTATCAGATGACAAGGAAATATTAGAGGATTGCATGGCTGGTGCAGTAAAGGATGAACTGGCTCCACAGCTGGGTGTGGTGGACAGAGTGACTGTATTCCAATATACATCCCTTTTAGAAACAAAAACCGACCTCTAATTGCCATCTCCTGACACATAATCTGGATTGTTAGGGTTAATTACCTTCTGGGACTAGTCTGACCATAGTGACAGTGTATCATTCAGAACAGTCCTAACACTGGCCACACTGTCACACCACCACTATCTTCTGCCTCTAACTGTTTCCCTCAGAGCACCTCTGAAAGGCAAAGGAGTTAAGAGCAGGTGAGGAGGTGAGCCCTGACATATCTCCTTCCCACTGAGGACCCACTGGCTGTGACCAAAGAAACACCCTCATTGTTGGCTTTGCCCTTCTGATCTTTTCAATGGACAACAACAGAAAAGGAATACGCCTTTGATAACAAAATACATTTATAAATGTTATGTTTATATTTGGTTGTATTTATACTTAAGTTGCACTAACTTGGCATTTTATTTTCTTGGTTGTTTTTAAAAAGCATTTAAGTGTTAAAAAGCACATAGTGTGTAAAAGCTAATGAAGAGGTGAGACGATGAACTTGGGTTTGGAGGCAGACAGGGCAGTGGTGGATTTCTGTGAATCAGGGGCCAGGCAGCCAGCTACACTTCAGCAGTTTCTGCCCTGATCCCTCCTCATTAAGGGAATGCCGCTTTACAGGAGCGAAGTGAAGATCCTTTGGATACGTTTTTCAACATAATTATTGAAATCTGTATGTGGTACTCCTTCCCTAATTCTCTGGTTTATAAATTTTGGTTTTATGTTTTCAAGAACATTCTTATATTCGTGGATTGCCTACTAAGTCAAAACCGTGGACACTGATGGCACGTTTAAACGTGTTTTCTATCCTCTTTCCTTTTCTTTGTCCTTCTCAGGTAGACCTGACATGGTCTCGTGTGTGTATAGAATGGACTGAAATGATTACTTTTCCATTCCTTAACACCTATAATCAGTACCGTTTTTAACCAATTTAAAATTCAGGGTGTTTTTTTTCCCTTGAAATCTGAAAAGCTCTATCCTTTCTGAGAGAATGTCAATCATAAATATCTCTCCCATATGTTACAAATTATTTATTTCTTCTTATGAAATCTGGGAAAGAGCTTTAAAAAGGAATTGACAATAAGAAATGTATAGATACAAAATAAACATACTAAATTTTAAAGCATACGTAAGATAAAATTAGACTAGTAAGAAAGTAACATTGAAACAGAAAGGAAATTTCTACATAAGGCCAAAACATTTTTAAAAATATTTAAATAAAAAATTTGAAGTAGGAATTGAAGCAAAAAATGGAATAAACATATGGGAATTGAATATATTTAGGGAATAATAGTTTTTAAAAGAAATATATTCAAGAAGAAGCACATAGCTTTTGTGATGCCCTGTTTCAAGTATTTTCTTTAATAATGATGTTTTAATTATCAAGGCATGTTTAAAATTAATTACTGCATTACTTGAAATAATCTATTGTGAATACCATGTAGCGATCATTTTATCCCTTTGAAGTTTATACTTTGACATCCTCAAAGCAATGAAGAAAAATCAAATTCAAGCCCCAGGGTATAAACAGTAACAGGGAAAGGTCAGGTTTTTGGTTTTGTTTTTCATGCTAATGTTAGTGAGAGTGGGTTTAATACTTAATTGAACAAAGTGGACCTTTATCCGATCATTTCTCTCCTTCGAAAATTGGTTGGACACAGCCGACATGCAGCAGATGAGAGGATTTCTTACTGTAAGGAACAAACCTAATGCTTAATCAAGTTTCTCTCAGCTCGAGAAGTGCCCCAGAAATTCAGATAGGATAGAATGCCAACTGGCTTGGACACAATGCTTCCAGCTTTGTTTGGAAGAATGACATGCAATGAAAATATGACATTTCTTTACCTATCCTCCTTGTTCTTTTCCATGTACTGCAAACATTTGGTTATGGGTCCACCCCCCACCCTGCTGCCGCCCATGTTCTTCCCAATTTACTAATAACATCACAGATATTATAGTTCTGAATTCCTTGGCTTGTTGGAACTGGCAGAAATTGTTTATTCTTTATCCAAAAATGTTTTATGTCTAACATTTCTTCATATTCTGATGCATACTGATAACAAAAGGGTCTCTAGTACTTTTTGTGTTTCAGATTAGAAAAGAAAAAAGATATCACACATCATGTACAGTCCAAAATAAACAAGGCTGAAATGTTTTCAGGCATCTGGTTTGCTGTAGCTTTCAAAATGCTGAGACTTTAAGGGAGATTCTTTTACAAGGACTTTAACAATGAAGTACATAAATTAAAGGAATAAAAATTTCTATTATGAGAAAAATCTTACTAGTTTTGAGCATTTACTCTTTTTAGTCACTTATGCTCAGTAATTTTTCTCTGTTCTTATTTAAAAAATTGTGAGTAGAAAGTTTTTATTTCAAATAATTACAATGTTTCTTCTTAATTAATTAAAATGACCCTTTGGATTAGAAAATGGTGATGATAGAGTTTATTGACCTAACAGTTTAGCTTTCAACTGAAAATAAATGTGCCATTGGTCTTAACTATTATGTGGCTCAGAGAAGTAGCATAGGCATTGTTTTCCTTTTTTTCTCTTTAATTTCCAAACTGTTGCTGTTAATTGTGAAACACTTATAAAATCATTTCTTCCCTTCATGTAAGAAAAAAAGGTGCAACATCCAACTTCAAGATGTAGAGATTTGTCATTTTTAGTGGAAATAATTTTTCAATAAAAGCTGAAATAATCTAGATTTCATTGTCTAGATGAAATACAAGATTTATAACTGTGTCAAGCAATCCCTCAAATGCTTTATTTTTTTAAACTAATCACTAAGTAACATAGAACTATCTTGGTAATTACGGATTTTTCAGATTTTAGTTGCTGATTACTCTGTGGGTTTTTTTTTTTAGGGTTTACATAGCTATAATATTGTGATAAGGCATTCAATTAAGAAGAAAATTGAAAAGTTTTTATGTTCTATACATCTTATAGATGAATTATCATCATTAATTAATCCTAATGTAGAGCTATAATAAAGGTATTCTTTGGTTATATAATTTTTATATGTAGAAAGATTTTACTTTACTAGTTTATAGATACCTTGATAATTTTTATTCAGAAATTATATTTTTATACACTATAACACATGGGGCATCCATGTATACAGTAGATGCTCAATAAATAATTGTTCTTTGCCAGAATATAAAGCAATTATCATTTTATATAAAACTAGGGGCCTGGTGCACAAAAATTTGTGCACTCAGCAGGGAGGGGAGTGTCCGTCAGTCTGGCCTGTGCCCTCTCACAGTCTGGGACCCCTCGGGGGATGTCCACATGCTGGCATGCCTGGCCAGCCTGGGTGAGGGGCTGATGGCTGTTTGCAGGTTGGCCAAGCCCCCCAGTGGGAACCCTCACTCCATGGGGGTGTGGCCAGCCTGGGTGAGGGTCTGAGGGCCTTTTTCAGGCTGCCTATAGCCCCTTCAGGGTTTGGGTCCCTACTGGGGTGCCTGGATGAGGGGCTGAAGGCAGTTTTCAGGCTGGCCACAGCCCCTTCAGGGTTTGGGTCCCTACTAGTGGCTGGCCAGCCTGGGTGAGGGGTTGATGGCCAGTTTGCAGTCTGGCCACAGCTCCCATTGACCCAAGGTCCTTGCAAGGCTGGGTGGAAGCAGGTTTCTGGGGTTTATTTATCTTCAATAATTGAAATGTTGTTGCCTTGAGCGGAGGCCACAGCTTGCCTAGGCAGGCAATGAAGCCTCCTTTTGCTTCAGCTCCATGGCTTCTATAATTGAAACTTTGTTGCTTTGAGCCGGCCGAGGCAGGCAGTTTCCTCCAAACAGAAGCCTCCTGTTTGCTCTAGCTCCACGGCTGATGGCCACCATCTTGGCTGGGTTAATTTGCATACAGCCGCTCTTATTGGCTGGGGTGTGGCTTGGCTGGGGAGCGTGGCTTAGGTGTCTCAGAGTGATGGTTAATTTGCATATTACTCTTTTATTAGATTAGATAATTTCATGCAAGTTTTTCTGTTCAGTTCTCAGAAAAATAAATTTTATTAATGGCCTTATTTAGTCATAAACACTTCCTTTGGCAGCATTCAGTATAGATTTTCTCCAACTTCAACATTTGTTTGCTAGTTAATTCACTCACATTTATGACAACAGACCAATATACAGTTAATCTAAAGACCAATGTCTCTTATTTTGTTTCACCAGCTCCAGAAAAAAATTAAAACAATTTAATTAAAAAATTAAAATCCAAATGTGATAAAGGCAAAAATTTATACATTTCTACTTCTTTCTCCTTAATATCTGATTTCTCTCATAAGTAGGTGATTTCAAGTGTAGAAGAGCACTGAGTGCCTATAGCACATCTTTTTTATATAAAAAACCTTCACTCTGAAAGTCTCTAAGAATCTAGATTCTAAAATGCACACACACCTGGAATTGAAATGTTGTGGGTATGAAGGAGAATCCCTGAAAACCCCATCGGTTTTCTTCTGCAAAAGTGAAACACTGAGCAATCACAGAGGCCAATGGCTGGAACAGCTTCCTGTTCTTGCTTTGACCATGAGGAAAGTGATAGTAAGACTCTCATTTTTTAAAAAGTGTGGAAGTTTTTCCATCAATTTCCACTTTGTTTTGTTTTTTTTTTTTACCTCTAGGGACCTACTGAAGTATGGTAGCAGTCATCCAGGTAGAAACTGTACTTTAATTCTAACCCTGATGTTTGGCTTCTGTATTTTTTTTGTTTTGTTTAACAATAGAAAAGTTACTTTGATTTTCTGAACTTATGTATGCTATTCCAATCGATTAAATCCCTGTTGGTGGTTTCAATATCCCATTGATTGTGATCTCACTGGTTTTAGAAAGCACATTCTTCTGTAAATCACCCTGAGAACCAGGGCAGCACAATCACCCTAAAATACCTCAATGGCTACAGATAACGCATTCCAATTGACTCAGTGGTCATAAGGCTGGATGGTTCCAGATAATGTGTTCTTGTCAACTCAGGGGTCACAAGACCCATGGCTCTAGGCAATGTGTTTCCATTGATTCAGTGATCTAGAAACCCTAAACTATAATTTAACTAACATGCTCTATTCTGCTTCTGTAACTGCTTTTTGCAAACCAGGTTCCTCATTCTAAACCCAAAGATGTAATCAATACCTTGTGATTTTTGCCTATATAAATCTTGTGTCGTGCATATTATCACTGTGAGATTTGAGGTGCATTGTGCCCTCGCAGTCCCAGAATTGCAATAAATGTGACTCCTAATTTGACTTCTTGAGGCATCTTTGTGTGATTACAACACTACCAAATTTTTCTGTGTATAAAATGCTATTTTTTCTAAAATTGTTAGACTGAAAATCAAGGGGCGTCTTATACACGGAAGTCAGCCGAGGAGGGAGCCAAGTGGGTGTGTAGCTGCCCTACCTTATCAAACAGGTTTTCTCCAATCAGGATCCTGTTGTTACTGATGTCAGCTGATGCCATAATTGGAGGTGGAGATGGAGCATGGGTAGATGCAACATGGCCAGGAGTGTTTTGAGACCAAAAAGATGTCAAAAAATAAAAAGATAAATGCCAGTAAGCGATTGTCTTGCTCTGCAAAATTCAAACTGAATGTAATCAGCTATGCAAAAGAGCATGGAAATAGAGCTGCAGAGAGACAATTTGGATCTCCTCCCACTGAGTATATAATCAGACAGTGGAGAAAACAGGAAGAACAACTCTTTAAGATGCCAAAAAAGAAGGCGGCCTTAAGGGGGAAACCAGCAAAATGTTTATAATATTGATTTCTTAATTTGGGGTTGGAAAAGTGAGGGGCATCTTATACACAGAAATATATGATATTTTCATGGAGATTTATCTGCTGGTATTAGGCTCATGGGATCGGCTTATGCAACTTTCCCTTTCAAAAGGCACAGAGGTGCAGAGGCCTGTCATCTCAGACTCAACAACAAATATATATCAACGAGTGAATCTAAGAATCAAGTGAATAAAAAATCTGATGAACAGAATAACCTGGTGAATAGAATAGAATCAGAGGCATAGAAAGGGAGTGGACTGACAATTTTCGGGGGTTAAGGGTGTTGGGGATGCGTGAAGAGACTGGACAATATTTGTACACCTATGGATGAGGACAATGGGGGGGGCAAGGTCAGAGGTTGGGGTGGGAAATGGGAGGAGGGGAGCTATGGGGAAAAAAGAGGAACAACTGTAATAATCTGAACAATAAAGATGAATAAAAAAAAATAAATAAATAGCTACACAATTACAAACAGACCTTAAATAATTACACTCCCGACAGCCTGCTGAGCTGGTGAAGACAGAGTGAGGCATTAGAAGATGTTCCCATGTTCTTTCCTCCCCACTCCCTGACTCATTGTTACCTTGGGTTATGTCATTGGCTATTTTGGGTATCACGTTGTTCAAATGAAACTGCTACCCAAGGTATCTGCTGACCACCTATCCCCCTGAAGTATTGTGAGGCTCAGCTATTACGCTATTGCAAAGCAACCTAAAACCATAAAGTGCTCTGTCAGCATCTGCTCAGTCAGGAAGGGAAGCCTGTACATTGACTCACCAGCTTTGTTTCCTTCTTTCTGTCTTTCAAGGTCATTTCCTGGAAAAAGAAAAGTGTTCTCCAGGGTGACCAGGACAGAGCCCGCTTCTGGAAGGCAACTAAGGGGGTTGAATTTCAGGCCAGAAAACCATGGGCCGTCTTCTTTCTTAATTTAGGAAATTGATTTTTAAAAATTAACAATTATTTTTTTAAGATCAGTTTTCAATTCACAGAAAAATTGATGAAAAAATACAGAGACTGCCCCCTCCACACACACGAAATTTGTCCTCTTATTTACGTTTTGTGTTAGTGGGGTACATTTGTGACAATTGATGAACCGATACTGATATTATTATTATTGATGACTGAAGTCCATTGTTTATATTAGGTTCACTGTTTATGTTGTCCATTCTATGTGTTTGAAAATTTATTTTTCAATGAGCTTAAGCAGGACTCTACACCACTTACCTATGCTGTATATAATTGGTTATGTTGCAGAAGAGGGGCAAAGACTAGAATAGGAATGCATTTCATCCTGATTACATATATGAAAGAACTTTATAATGAAAGAATGCTCTTCTGGGGAACCTGGTGTAATGCAAAATGCACTTAACACAATGAGATAGGAGAACTGCTTAAAACTGTCACCTGCAAGGGGTGGATGGATATAAACCTTGAAGTAAACTGGGGGGTGGGAATTGGAAAGGTATTCGTAATAGGAAAAGAATTTAAAGCAAAGAAGATAGTAGGGGAATTCTGAGAGTAATTAGTATCATTCAAAATTAAGAGCTTGGTAATGTTTGAACTATGACTTTATGAAGCCAGGGAAATCTTTGAAAAGAGAAATGCTCAACCAGCATGCCAACTTTCTCTTGTGGTTACCCTTTCTCTTGTATAGAATCAGCCTAAATCTGCCCAGGGAAATCCCTTCACATATTTTCTTCCATGAAGTTTCAGCTTGTGATTTATTGTAACTACATGAAATACAGAGCATTATGAATAAAAAGGTGTTTTTGTGAGAGTTCTCATTCCTTACTTAAGCCCAAGTAAGGAGCTTGCTTGCTATTAAATAAAAACCTACCTTGAAAGCTATAATAATGGGATCACAAAATAGAGAATATATAAAATACCAGACTTCACTGAGTTTTAAGAAGTCATGGATGGTAAGAAGCACATTACCCTGTCACTAACGAAGATAAAACTTTCCCAATTAGAATTTTAATAAGATTCTTTTAAAAAATATTTTTATTGATTTCAGAGAAGAACAGGGAAGAAGTGAAAGATAGAGATATCAATGATGAGAGAATCATTGGCTGCCTCCTGCACGTGCCCTACTGGGGATCAAGTGCGCAGCTTGGGCATGTGCCCTAACCAGAATCAAACTTGGGACCTTTCAGTCCACAGGCCAACACTCTATTCACTGAGCCAAACTGACTAGGGCTTAGTAAGAATCTTAATTTCAGACATTAAAATTTGAAAAAAATGTGTCTTAGACTTGATGAAATACATTGTATAGAGTAATCTAACAGAGGAAGTACTCCTTTCAGACTTCATTTAGAAATGTATTAAATTGTAGGTGACCTATTATTAAAGAGATGTTGAAATAGTCTTACATTTAATCCTCCTTCAGAGAGTTTTAAAAAACCATTATGTTTTTGTTCCATTAAGTAGAAGTTATTTGCCAAAAATGCTACTGAGTTTGCTCAATTTTAATCTCTTAATTTTGAGATACGACTCTTATCTGAAAAAAAAATTGTATTTTGAATTAGTATTAGTTTGACATCATTTTCAAATTACTTGAACTCAGTAAGCCTCAGTTTCCTGAATTGTAAAAAGAGTATCATAATAGTACTTATTTACGTGGTTATTCCGAGGCACAAAAGAGCATGTGCCTGGCATCACGTAAGCATTGAATAAATATCAGCTACTGCTGTAATTATTTGGTATACGGAAATCACACTGATCTGAGTTTACCTTCCTCTCTACCACTTCCTAACCATATTAACATGAGCAAATTGGTTATTCTCTATACCTCAATTTCTTCATCACAAATGAGGATAACCACACTGGTCTTTCAGGTTATTTCGAGGGTTCAGTGAGCTAACTAAAAATGTAATAAATCACCTTCCCTACATTTGGCCAGCCATATTCGGCTGATTAATTCAAAATGCAATACTGGCCAGCATGGCTCAGTGTCAACCTATGAACCAAGAGGTCACTGTTCAATTCGCGGTCAGGGCACATACCCGGTTTGTGGACTCAATGCCCAATGATGGGTGTTCAGGAAGGAGCCAATCAATGATTCTCTCTCATCATTGATGTTTCTATCTTTTCCTCTTCTTTTCTCTCTGAAATCAATAAAAATTTATTTTTTAAAAATGCAATACAAGTACCTGACATGTATTCAGCACTATGTGTTCAAACATTCAATGTTCATTGACTCATTCAATCCTCACACCACTCCTAGGAGATAGCTATAAGTATTATCCCCGTTTTCCAAATAAGGAAACTGAGGCACAGAGTAGCTAAGTAATGGTCACACTGCTTTGGCAGCTGAGCACTGCATCCAGATAGCACGGCCCATAGCTTGTATGCTGCTCAAGTTACTTCTTCACTTGCCTTGAGTGTACCACTAGGAATAATACAAGACATTCTTAGAGAATGAACATGGCCTTCTGCTAGGCCAAAAGATTGGGGAAATAACAAGCCTCCAAGGTATGACTGGTCACCACAGATGTGATTTTCAGTGAAAGGCGAAGGCAGGACATAGGACCTGCTGTTAAGCAGGAGAATTGCTCACAGCTACAGTATTTGGCATGCAGCTCAAGTTGAGTCATTGAGAACTTTCTACACGTCCATATAAGCTGGGGAATAACATGGAAGGTATTTAACAATCTGTATGAACATGTAAACCCAGTGTAATAATGAGCTATGTCTCCTAAGTTAACAAAAAGAGAAATAGTTCTAAGCAAATTTGAACATTTATGAAGACAACCATGTTTAAGGATGAAAGGAATGTAAATACTTGTACTTGGAAATATTTAATAGACAAGTCAAATAGAGTTCAAAGCAAGCACATAGACTAAAATGGTATAGGGAAATGAAAAGATTTAATAGCGCAGGGCTGAGAAAAATGACAAGGGAGCTGGTAAGAATAGAGACAATATGAAAACATAAGATTTAAATATCTGTTGATTGATGAATTTAAATACATAGAGAATCTCTTATCCATGACGTAAAAATGCCATCATGGGGTGGTTGGACCAGAAGATCCCTCGATGTTCCTTTTAGTTATATGGTTCTGGGAAGTCAAGTAGAAACAGAACAATGAACACAACTGGCAGAAATGAAATTGCTGCTTTTCTGGAGACAGTTCTATTTGTCTGAAAATTGTAAAATGTAGATGGGGAGGAGGAAATAACAGGTCTGTGATTCATGCTACTGAAAGCTAAGAAAAGGTGGGTTTTCTCTGTGGCTATAAACAAACAAAAAGTCTATAAACCCAGTGTTTAAATGTTAATTTGCTACAACACATCATATGTTTATAGCAAGAAATTGATGGAAGCATCAGATTTAAAACACAATAAAATCCTTTCCCATCGCTTCGTGCTTATAAAGAAGGTACCCAGAAGTCTCCAGCACTGAGTATTTACATTTCTCTCTGCAGGGAGTACCCTGACCTTTTCTGTTGCAGTGACCATGAAACAATGCTTCTGTGATGGGTAACTTGAAATATTTCAGAACAAAGGAAAACCTTGTGGTTTTTGAGATAAAGAAAAGGCTACCCTATCTTGAGTTTCTGGGACTTGCTGTCATGTACTTTGTCTGTTACCCTGAGTGTTTTGTGCCAGCCTTCAGACTTGTCAACTCTCCACATTTTACAGCACAAATTTGAAAATAAAAAATGGTTCATCCCGTCTTTCATATGTTAGATTGTAGAGGTATTTTGACAAACAATTTAACTTATAAGGAATCAATTATTCTTCTGAAATAGTATCCAAGCACAGGACATGCTTCTCCCCAACCTGTTTCTCCAAACAGACTTTTATCCACTTCGAGTTTATCGTATACTGGAGCATAAATCAGAGAGGGAAAAAAAGAGCTCACAAGAATCCATCACAGTCTATTTTACAAACTGTAATAACTGGGCTGTTCTGTAAAATGTCTGGTCAGGAAAAAGGCTGAAACTACTGACTAAAATGAGTTTCTTCTGAGAATTAGAATTCCTTGTGTTCTTCCAAGTCCTAGATGACATTGATAATGGAAAACTAATTTTAATGCTAATGATATGCTTAAACTGGCAAAGAGCAGTAGTCATTATGGACTGGTTTTTTTTCATGTCTTAAGTTTGCCATTCTAAACCTTTGAGCAGGTTTTAAAACACTTAATGCATCACTCTCCAGACTCCAGTGCTTACCTTCCTCCAAAACCCATCTTTCATTATTTCACTTTCCTTCCACATAGAGAAGTTAAGTAATAAGTAAAAGGGCTTTGGAGAAAGACTGTGCCTGGATTAAATCCCAAGGTTTTTGCTCAAGTGTGTGACTGTGTACAAGTTATTTAACCCCTCTGGAAAATAGGAATAATATTTCATAAGACTATCACTTTACAAATTAGTGAGATTTATTTGAGTTCCTTGTAAATGTTGGAGATTAAACCCTTATCAGTGATAACATTGACAAATATGTTGTACAACTAAACAAAAGGAAGCTATGCAACCTAATCAAAAATGAGCAATGGACCTAAATAGAAACTTTTCAAAAGAAGACAGAAAGAAGGCCAAGAGACATATGAAAACATGCTCAAAGTCAGTAATCATCCGAAAGATGCAAATCAAAACAACAATGAGATACCATCTCACACCTGTCAGAATGGCTATCATCAACAAATCAACAAACAACAAGTGCTGGCAAGGATGTGGAGAAAAAGGAACACTTGTGCACTACTGGTAGGAATGCAGACTGGTGCAGCCACTATGGAGAACAGTATGGAGTTTCCTCAAAAAACTAAAAATGGAACTCCCATTTGACCCAGTGATCCCACTTCTAGGGATATAGCCCAAGAAACCAGAAACACCAATCAGAAAGGATGTATGCACCCCTATATATATAGCAGCTCAATTCATGATAGCTAAGATTTGGAAACAGCCTGAGTGCCCATCAGCAGATGAGTGGATTAAAAAACTGTGGTACATCTACACAATGGAATACTATGCTGCAGTAAAAAAAGAAGGAATTCTTACCATTTGCAACAGCATGGATGGAACTGAAGAGCATTATGCTAAGTGAAATAAGCCAGTCAGAGAATGATAAATACCACATGATCTCACTCATTTGTGGAATATAATGAACAACATAAACTGATGAGCAAGGACAGATCCAGAGATGAAGAGGCACCGATCAAACTGTCAGGCCTCAGAGGGAAGGTAGTGGAGGGTGTAGGTAAGGGGGAGAGATCAACCAAAGGACTTATATGCAAGCATATAGGCCAAACCAATGGACATGGACAACAGGGGGGTGAGGGCATGATTTGGGGGGACAGGGGATAACAAGGGGATAAGGACATATATGTAATAACTTAATCAATAAAAAAATTTAAAAACATTAAAAAGAAAAAAAAGTGATATTTAAATGAGAAAGTTCATATGAAGTACTCTATACAGTGTCAGGATCAATTTAAGGCTTTCAATAAATGTTAGTTGTTATTTTTCTATCTCATAAATGAAAATACATGAATATTTAAATTTGTTCATCAATGCTATAAGTACTACTTCCGAATTTTATTATTTCTGAGTTAAATACAATTTGACACATTATAACTATGTGAAATGGAAAACTCCATCCAAAGGTAAGATTATATATGCAAACTAAAAACTTTTTAATGAAATATAAATATGAATAATCTTAGTAAACTTAGATTTTTTTTGTTCCAAACTCTTTTGTAACTCTATAAAGCATGCCTTCAAAACTCTTTAATTTTAATTTTTTAAAAATTTCAGTTACAGTTTACTTTCAATATCATTCTGTACTAGTGTCAGGCATACAGCATAGTGGTCAGACAATCTTTTACTTTACAGAGAGGTCCCCCAATATTTTAAGTACTTACCTGGCCCCATACATAGTTATTATAGTATTATTGTCTATATTCCCTATGCTGTAATTTTCATCTCTGTGGCTATTCTGTAACTGAAAATCTGTACTTCTTAATCTCTTCACTCTTTTCACCTGAACCATCTCCCTTCTGGAAACGATCAGTCTGTTCTCTGTATCATGAGTCTGTTTCTATTTTGCTAGTTTGCTTATTTTATTCTTTAGATTCCACATAAAAGTGAGCCTTTTTAGATATGTGAGTTTGAAAATGATTTTGGCAGTGTTGGTAGGGAGAACTCTTTAAAGTAGAAATCAAGAATTACAAAGGACCTTAGATATGAAAGTGTGTCATGGACTCTGGACTCAGACTGCCTGGGTGAGAACCTTGACTCTATCACTTATGTGCTTTGAGACCCTGAGAAAATCACTCAATCCCTTTATCCCTTAGTTTTCCATTTAAAAAAATGAAGATAGTATTAGTACCAACCTCATAGTGCTACTGTAAAGATGAAATGAATTAATATAGTTGAAAGGAGAACAGTGCCTGATACCTTCAGCAAGTTCTCATTAAATGTTAGCTATGATGATTATTTTGCTAATGGGGAAATCAAGGTCAAGAGAGGAAGTGAGCTTCTCTTGTGAGGCTGTCTTTTAGTGACTGGTGAGGGGAAGGTTTTTTACTTCTGTCTGCTCTTTCCACTCTAACACCAATTTGCTCTTCACCTTGGCCTTGCCTCTAGACATCCTTCGCTTCTTTCACCACAGACAAGAATATTGCTTTGTTCATGTACAGCTTAGTCAGCGAAGATGTGAATTCTAGGCATCGATCTTTATGACTGGTGTTGTAGAAACTTTTAAGTTTGCCACTGAAGCGATTAAGTTCTATACTAGATGGAGCTTAAAATCCCTGCTCAGTTACTATCTGTGGCCTTTTCCTTGCTTAATTATCAAATACTTAAAAACAAAAAAACAAACAAAAACTGCAGCAAAGCAAGAGATAAAAATTAAGAAAAACTGTCAAGAAGAAATAAAAACCGTAGCTACACCTCAAAGAATTCATGAGGTGCTTGAGTGGACTGACTATTTAAGACCTCTCCTCCAAACCTGCTTAGTGTGGGCAAACTATAGGAGCATTTTTGGTGCAGATGAGCTAGAGAGAGAAGTTTCCAGAGTTTTCCAAACTGTTTGCATAGTTTCCCTGGGGAATCTTCCCTGCAGGAAGTAAGCAGCAAAGAGAAAGAAGGGCAGGCTTGCCCTTCTCATTTTCTGTTTATCTCTTTGCTCATCCCAACTTCACCACCCACTGTGGCCGCTACCTCCTTTAATCTCCTGTGTCACAATTCCAGGTGTACTCATCAGCATGCCAAAAACACACAGGAAGGTGGATATGTTTGCATATGCAGATTGTATGAAACAAATCTGAAAATGGAGAATGACATCAGTGTATGCTTATAAACAACTTTCCAGTTAGACCTTGGGAACAAGGAACATGATAGTTTTTCTACAAACTAGTGTGGCTTTCTTATTTGAAGTAAATTTTTGGTTTTGTTTTGAGAAAATTTTCTGAATCTAGTTTGAATGTTAGAAATTAGTGTCTGCTTAATAGGAAGTTGCTTGAGCTTGGATGTTAGTGCTTACATTTCTTTAGGCACAGCTTCTCTAACCTTTTCACCAAATTAGACCTAATCCAAGCCAAAAGTGAATGCCAAGGGTTAGAGACAAAGCCTGTAGAGGTTAGCCAGAAGCAGAATTTTTTTCAAGTTCTTCAAATGGACAGCATAAGGTTTAATTAACATAGGTTCTTGAAGCCAAATAGTCCGATTTTGAATTTATGTGCTACCACTTACTAGCTGAATGACCTTCCACAGATACCCTACCTTCTCCTGACTCAATTTGCTTTATTTGTTTAGTGAGGTAATAATAGCATCCTCTTTATGGAGATGCAGTTATAAGGATGAAGTGAAGTGATGTATTCACAAGAGGGTCTGGCAGAGAGTAAGTATTCAATAAATGCTAGCTTTTATTTTGAAGATAATCACTTGCATTCCATGCTGTGATAGACCCTGGTTTCTTTAAAATAAAAGTAATGGATCTCTACCCAAATCCCCACCCCCAGCGAAAATCATCAAGTAATTTATCTATTTATATAAGAGAACATATCGAGGGCATATTGAAGACCTATACTATGCTAGGAATTGTGAGAGATACAAAAATAAATAGAACATATACAATTAGCTCTTAAAGAACTTAAGATCTTCTAAAGAAAATACGTGAAGTGGAGAATGGTTACAATAATAAAAATACATTTTTATTGACCAAGTACTATGTACCAAGTTTTATGTAAATTAGCTCTATTCCAAACAACCCTGCAAGGTAGATATCCATTTCACCATCTAACAGCTGTGAAAACAGAGGCTCGGGGAAGTCAGGTAACACTTCCAAGTCACATGGTTTGCAAGTACTATAACGGAGCAAGGATTTGAACCCACATCTGAGTTCACAGATCATGCCTTTTCCACTACACTTCCACAATTCCAGTTTGTTCAATTTGTGGTCTGGGTTTGGAAGCCGGAAGCCCCAGTTAATGGCTGGTAACCAAGGAGGAGCTGAAATATGAAAATTTGTGTAGGGATGTTTAGAAAATGAGAGGAAAAAAAGATCTCAAAGAAAACCCAAACCATTGGCTCCATATTGGAAAATCAGCCTAGGCAAAGACAATGGAGAGATGTAGTCTTCATCTCTGGTGCCAGCCCTGCTTGTTGGTTGCTGCTGCTGGGAACACTAGATAGAGAAGCATCACTGACCACCTGGACCCAGTGGGAGGAGAGCCTTGTCCAATCAGCAGTGTCTTCTGTGGGCACAGGAGCATGTTATCTGCAAGCCCCAACCGGGGTAAACAATGAGCCAAAAAAGCAATTAAAGCAGAAACAGATGAGGATAATTAGAAGGGAAAGCTCTGAAGGGTAGAAGGAGGCAGTGAAACTAAAACAGAGGATTGGGCTATTTCTGTTCGTCCCTTGATGTCTGGAAAAACAGTCTTTTAGGTCCAGACTGTGGGACCGCACCCTGAATAAGACTGAAACTGTTCTCGGTACTGTCCCCCCAGTTTGGATTCAATGGTATATCCAGGACTCTGCTACCACATTGCTCTGAACAAAGGCGTGTCAGACATCTCCATTTGATCGCTCTGTGGATTTCCAACTCTAGTTCATCGGAATTGAACTCATCTTCTTCCAAAAAGTCGGTCCCTTTCTCAGTCTTCACCATTATAGTTTAATAGCATCAAATCCATCTAGTCATCTAAATCAGAAGCAAGACCACTTTTTTTTTTAATGACAAAATGCTTCCCTCAAGTGTTCTGTTTTTGAGTATGTACTACAATAGCCCCTCTCTCCTCTATTGAAAATGTCAGTTCTTTAAATGGAGATATATCAGTGCCATTCTGGAAGAGGGAGGTGCTATTGGCCCTTAGCGTTCCCAGGAAATCCCCGTGCAAAGCCTTGTTGGCATGTTAAGCCATAGTCATGGCATCACCAGGGTAAATTTCCTATAATCTTATAACAATGGAGGAGGAAACACTGGAAAAGTACAACTTTTATGAGAAAAAAGAGGGTCAGCACAATGAGGACATCCAAAATCCATGGAAATGCACTAAAATAATTAGAATGG
Source organism: Murina feae (assembly GCA_004026665.1). Taxonomy (NCBI): domain Eukaryota; kingdom Metazoa; phylum Chordata; class Mammalia; order Chiroptera; family Vespertilionidae; genus Murina; species Murina feae. The sequence continues at coordinate 28,726 of PVJC01019585.1, forward strand.
AATATAAAGGTACTAAAAATATCAACATTTCCCACTTATTCTGCTTGGAGAAGTTGATCATAAGGAAATGAGATTAGAGCTGTTCAACGTTGGCTGGAAAAGGAAGACTGGAAAGGGAAACTGCATAGTCCCCTTCTTCTCTCATTCTTCCATCTCTACTACTCCTTTGTCGGTTTAGATGTATACTTCATGAGATATGGCAGAGAGGTGATAATTGCAGAATTTGACTTTTCACTAAAGCCCTTGTACATTTGAACTTGTACTGGTGCAGCCCCGAAGTCTCAGTGTGATATTACATTATGAAAACACTGACATCACATATCATCTAGGGTTCTTGGCAAATCTGATTCAGAGGGGACCAAACCTGAGGCTGTCTGTGAGAGGCTTCTTGGGTGTCTCATCAGGAATAGATTAAAAGTGCTCCCAATTGTCCTGGCCAGTGTTGCTCAGTGGTTTAGGGTCAACCCATGGGCCAGGAGGTCACAGTTGGATTCCTGGTCAGGGCACACACCCTGATTGTGGGCTCGATCCCCAGTAGGGAGCATGCAGGAGGCAGCCAATTAATGATTCTTTCTCATCATTGATATTTTTATCCCTCTCTTCCTCTCCCTTCTTCTCTCTGAAATATATAAAAATGCATTTTTTTAAAGTGCTGCAAATTTCTAAATTGTATTGCTCTGAGGTTACTGAAGTTTTTAAAGGTCAAACTAGGAGACGCCTGTGATGTAAGTAAATAAATAACTTGCTCTTTTGAATGATTCTGCTTTCTTGAATTTTTTTTTTTTAACTTGCCATGTAACCTTGGGCAAGTTGAATAAGCTTCTCAAGCTTTAGTTTCCTCATCTGTACAGTAGGTGTGATAACACTGCCTAATTCACGGGACTATTTTGACTATTAAATCAAACAATCCTGACACATAGTGAGTGCTCACATAAATTTAGTTGTTTAATAAAAATAATTCTGCCAATGGACTATTCATTCTGAGATAAAGGAATGAAACCTTGAAAACCTCTGCTTCAATTATTGCAAGCAAAGGTAGGGAAAGAATATCTGCACAGTGTTTTAATTACATCTTGTCTTCCTTAGCTACACCTTCTTCTATTCCTTTTAAATCAAAGTGCTGTAATGATATATTCTAAAAAGTCAAAGAGTAGTGCAGAAATGATGATGGAAAATAGTAGCTATCTACACTATCCCCTCTTCCCCCAAAGCTTGACTCCTGGAAATAATTCCTTAACCCTTTAATCTATGTCTTCTGACATTTCTGATTAATGTGCTTATAGTAATACTAGGGGCCCGGTGCACAAAAATTTGTGCACTCGGCGTGGAGGGAGTCCCTCAGCCCG
>PVJC01019586.1:0-30066 GCA_004026665.1 Murina feae
TCCTGGGTCCTGCGCTGTCCTGCCCTGCAGCCGCTCTGTGCACTCGGGAGGCCCCTCAGCCTGGCCTGTGCCCTCTCGCAGTCTGGGACCCCTCGGGGGATGCCCACCTGCTGGCGTGCCTGACCAGCCTGGGTGAGGGGCTTTAAGGCTGCCCACAGCTCCCATTGCCCAACGTCCCAGCAAGGCTGGCTGGACACAGGTTCTGGAGTTTTTTCTCCTATAATTGATACTGTTCCTTGAAGGCCTGGAGTAATTGATGCACTGTTCCTTTAAGGCGGCCTTCTAACTACTAACGAAGCCTCCTCTGCCTCACCTCGCAGCATCTATAATGAAACAATTGTTACTTTTACTGGTTAGGCTGGAGCTGCTCTTTCCTTCAGCTCCGGAGGATTCTATGATTGTTACAATGTTTCAAAAAGCTGTTTCGCTAGAGGCAGTTTAATCGGAGCTGAGCTGAGGGGCGCAGCTTCACTTTCCCTCCTGCCGCAATGGAAAGGGCTGTTTACTCAGGTTCGGGAGTGGAGGCCGCCATGTTGGCTGGGCTAATTTGCATACAGCCGCTCTGATTGGCTGGTGGGCGTGGCTTACCCTGTCTCGGAGAAACGGTTAATTTTAATATTTCGCTTTTATTAGTTTAGATTGCATGAGAGAGGGAATGTGTAGAATGCTTAAGTTCCATTTGTCTAAATATTGTTTTCCATAAATATATGACAAACTATCTTTAAATTAAAACAATTTAATATCTCTCACAATTCTTAAGTTGTCTGGGCTCCTCTAGGTGGTTCTCAATTGGACTTCTTACATATAGTTGTAGTCAGACAGTGACTGGGGCTAAAGTCATCTAAATGCTCAATTGGCCTGGACATCTAAGACAGCTCACTCAAATTGGTTGCATTTATTTTTGGTTCTTGGCTTAGTGCTCAGCTGAGGCTGCACCTGGAATATCTACATGTGACCTTCCCATGTATCTTGGGCTACTTACAGCATGGCGGCTGGCTTCTCAGAGGAAGTGTTTTTGTGACCTCGCCTCAGCAATCCCATATTTCTGTAGATTGAAACAAAACGTCACTGAGACCAGCCCAGATTCAAGAGAAGGGAAATTAGACAACTGTTGTTGATACAAAGAGTAACATGTACACACAGGAAGGATGGGATTGATGGTCACCATCCTTGACTTTTTACCACGACCTTCTCTTTGATGCCTGGAATGCTCCCTCTCAATCCCAATGCCCCAAACAAGAGAGCCTACACATTGCTGTGTCAAGGAGGTGAGAGGCAGTATGGAGTTGTGGTTAAGACCAAAGATGTTCAGAGGCAGGGAGACCTGGGTTTGAGTCTCAGCTTTTCCACTTACCAGCATTGGATCTTGATCAAGTTGTTTAATCTGTCTGAGCCTCATTTGGCTCATTTTAAATATAGATACTACCCTTTTAATTTTGGAATTTAAATATTGTCCAACATAAACATAGAATAAATATTCAAATTTTTTTCACTATTAGAAATGTAAAAAGTGCTTTGCTTTTCCAGAACCCCTTATTTATCCTGATCTAGCCATTGAGGTGAGCTCAACGTATACAACTCTACAAGGCTGCTAATGTTCAGGTCTCCCCACCAAGGAGGTCATGAAGTTGAAAAAACTACAGTTATGAAGACAGAGGTAAGTATTGCTAAGTGTGAGTGTTGATAAGATTACCCTCAGGAGCCTTAAGAAGAGAAGAATTTGTCCTGGGGAATAAAATGAAGGAGCAGGGTCTATTCCAGGCACAGCATGTGGACAGAGGCAGTGTGGTAGGGAGGCCCAAATCCTTTCTATTTTATGAGCCTTAATTATGTCACACACAGCAATGAAAGGATGTGATTTGAAGCCTGTGGAGTTTATTCCAGTCTTGGCCAATCTCTACTATGTTAGAAATCCCTGAATTGGTTCACTTCTCCCTCATCAACTCAGTCATCACTCTGGCTTAAGCTACCACTTATTAATGCTCCTTTATTTGGTGTAGATGCCTCATTAAGGCCCTCCCACTCTTAATCTTAACCATTGGTCTTCTTCAGAGGAGTTAGAATAATCTATTTTGTAATACAAATCTGACCATGTTGCTTAAAGGCTAAAAGGCCTTCTGTACTGGTTATTCTCCATTTCTCCTCTCCTCTCCTCTCCTCTCCTCTCCTCTCCTCTCCTCTCCTCTCCTCTATTCCTGGTGGTGGGGGGAATGTTGATCTTAATGGATTCCTTGGGCTTTCTGGCTTCTGTTTGAGTTCAGCCAATGAAAGATCCAGCAGGAGACTGGAGGGCAAGAGGCAAGAGAGTTTGAAGTATTTATTCCCACTGGAATGCTGCAGTTCTGTTGTTGTCTGTGATTTTCCATGACCACAGCTCCTGCATGGTAGCTCTCCAAACTTCAAAATATTGTTGCTGGAGGTTAGAAAAAATGGGTTGGTGCTTCCAAGGTCATTTTAAGAAAGTAGAGTTTGTGATGAGGGATTGAGTCACCAGATTTCATATAACCTAAATCGCCCCTCTGCACCTTCAATTCCTTTAGGATATTTATAGAAACCCTTGTCCAAACAAAGCTCTGCCAGGAAAATTTATACCCCCCACCACCATGTGTGTGGTATGCAGTGGAGCAGAAACACAATCAGAAATGCACTTGATGAAGGAGAAAACAGCAGAATGTGAGTCCCTGGGCAAAGCATCTTGGAAAAGCCAGCCCAACAGATGTCTGCATTAAAAATAATTGCTTTATATTTATGGTGGGCAGGCAACAATAAGCAGTTTATAGCCTATAATCTAACACAAATGACTTATGAAAATATTCTTAATAGATAGTTCAACTGAGTGTCCTAGGATGTTAGGAAGCCGTATGGGGAACTCAGAATTGGTCCTCATTGATCTGACAAATCCTCACCAACTAGCTGCATGTTGCTGCATGTTGAACCATTTCTCTGCAGGATTTTATATTCTTCCTCTTAAGGAGACTGCAAAAGACTCATCAAACTCCTAAGGCACAGACCCCAGCAGATACTCAGCTCCTGGAGTCTCTCCCTACTGCTTCTTAGAAACCAAAACCTTTTCCTTAGACTGCATCACGCTGGGGAAAATGAAGCGTGACCTTGAAAAATATCAGTTTCTAGCCCCCCCCCAATTGTTATCATGGCAGAATAAAAATATCATTTTCCAAACTCCATTCTGAAAAATGATATCCATCTGTGGGAATGCTGAGCAGGAATGACTGCTGGGGCCAGGCATGGCATCAGGCTGAGTAAGAGTTTGAGTTCTGTGAAGGATCAGCAGAAAGAAAGGAAGTAGGTTCTGGGGGAATTCACATTGTCAGTGCCAGTTCTTCTGGCCCTCTCCCCCAGTGTCTGGGGCCATCAGTGATGCCCATTTGAGCCTGGAACCGTATCTGATATTGTCAGTTCCTATATTGCACTCATGTATCCTTAACTGGACATGGTGAGAAAGGTTTGAAGAGAAGGAAGCCCTTGCTGGGAGTGCACAGCTAAGGCTCTTCTGTGCTCTTTAAATGACAACCAAGAGATAGTGTACACGTGTGGTGGTCCAAATATAAATCGTAGCCCTGCTTCTATGATGCTTTCTCAAAATTAAACCCTACACGTTATGGTAGAAACATCGTGCAATGTTTTTGATAGCTTATAGGGCTTCCATGTTAAAAAAAAAAAAAAAAAAGTGCTTCCAATTCAGTGACCCTGCATCTAAGCATCTAAGCACCATTTCCAGTTTGTGAAAGGCTTATAGGATGTTTTCCCACAACTACTAATAAGTTCTTGCTAAAATGGTGGTATTCTAGGCCTCCAATGTTTTTAGTTTACATTCTTACAGCATTAAGTGAAGTGGCTCCAGAAGGTCTACAATCGCCAGAGAACCCTGGATCCTCCTGGCAGTCAGGAGCCCCAGAGACACAGCTCAGTGAGGAAGTCAGCCCAGCTTTAAGAGCAAGATCTGCAAGGGTCCCAGAGCAACATGGAAATGCCACCTCCTCTTGGGGTGTCCACGCCACCCTAGAGCAAGGTGCAAAAGCATGAACAGTACATTTTAGCACCAGACTCCACAAATGTCAACCAAGTAAGGGTTTCTTACGACTCCAGGAAAGGCCTTGTACCACACGCTGGAAGGAAATACTATTCACAGAGGTGACAGAGAAGTACATCCAATAACATAAAAATCTTTCATAAATCAATAAAGGACACATTAATCTGTAACAGACACATGGAAAACTCACAGAAGAAACATGAAAAGTCAATAATCATGGAAAAAACTCAATCTTATAGTAATCTTATAATTGCAAATTAAAACCACAATGAGATAACATTTATATCTATCACATGGAAAAATGTTAAAGATCTAACAAAACCAAGTTTGACTTGGATATTGAAAAGCCAATATTATCAAAATGCTTATAAATATAAATTGGTACAACCACTTAGGGTAGTAATTTTTTAATATTCAATACATTTAAAGATATCCAAATACTATTGTTATGGAGGTACCACCATAATAATTATACAGCCCAAGTACTCTTCCACAAATGTGTATAATAAATATTCATACAGCATAATTTGTAATAGTGAAGAATTAGAAACAACCTAGTTTCCATTCATAGAAAAATGAAGAAAAATGTTGAGTTTTTGAGGGTATTTTTAATAGTAAAATACTATAGAGCAATTAAAATGAATGAGCTTGATATTTACATTTATTAGCATATTTACATCTTGAATATATGCTTACTGGGGGGGCGGGAAAGTTGTGGTGAATGACCGCAAATATGATGGCATTCATATAAATTTTAAATGTATATATTAAACATATATTTAAATAGTGTACATTTATATATATATTTCAACAATACATACTATTTTAGATACACAATTAAAGTAAAAATACACAAATGGGAAGGATGCAGACCATCTGTAGGCTACCCGTTATCTCTAGGAGGCAATAAGATTGAAAAAAGGATAATAAAGTCTTTAACTGAATGCCCTGTGGCTCAGAGAAGTCAGAAATTTCCCATGAGAAATCAAATCTCCAACCTTGTGTTTGGGTGAATGTGAGTTTAAATTTACCCTACTTATGACAAAAAAAATCTCCAACTGAGAAACTGATGTTCGGGGGGAAAAAGCAGCCCTGGACTGGTGAATTTCCTGAAGCAGTTTGCAGAAATACTTTCATATGACTGTCTACCACACTCATGCACACATAAATCCCTGCTGATGATCAGCTCACAAACAAAAATTACAAAATACCGAAGAAGGTAGAAGTAGTCAACCATGAGGGAGAATTAGTGACACTGCTAACTGGAAAACAAGCTTTCCAAGAATATCATATTACATAACACTAGGGGTGTGGTGCACAAAAATTTGTGCACTCGGGGTGAGAGGTCCCTCAGCCCGGCCTGTGCCCTCTCGCAGCCTGGGACCCCTCGTGGGATGTCCACCTGTTGGGGTATGGCCAGCCTGGGTGAGGGTCTGAGGGCCATTTTCAGGCTTCCCACAGTCCTTTCAGGGTTCAGGACCCTACTTGAGTGCCTGGGCAGCCTGGGTGAGGGGCTGAGGGCTGTTTGTAGGCTGGCCACAGCTCCCATTGACCCAAGGTCCCAGCGAGGCTGGCTGGAAGCAGGTTTCTGGGGTTTATTTATCTTCTATAATTGAAACTTTGTTGCCTTGAGTGGAGGCCACAGCTGGCCTAGGCAGGCATTTTCCTCCATCACTGGCCTCCTGTTTGCTCTAGCTCTGTGGCTGCCAGCTGCCATCTTGGCTGGGTTAATTTGCATATTGTTGCTCTGATTGGCTGGTGGGTGTGGCTTGGCTAGTGGGCGTGGCTTAGGTGTAATGGAGTGAGGGTTAATTTCCATATTACTCTTTTATTAGATTAGGTTCCTAAAGAAACTGATTAATAACCAAGACATTTCTATTCCCGTTGAAGCGGGCCCTCACAACATCTGCCCAGTGCCATTTCAGCATTGCTACCAACAGGTGACTGCTGTGCATCTCCCCTTTCCCCCTTTCTGAATGGATGGGTGTGTTCACTGAAATCCTGCTGGTGTTCTACCACTGTGTTGGGGAGAGGGGCAGATATTTGATTCTGGTTCATAGTCCTTAAGGCAAAGGGAACCATGTCCAGATCTGATGGAGTTTGAACAGGATGAAATGACTGCTTCTACATCTGTGTTGCTTCCCTTGGAGGGAAGGGAGGGCTTGAATGTTTTCTACAATTGGGAAGAAAGGGGCAAAGGGATATTTATGATTAAAAAGCAGAAACATTTACTGCTCACCAAATACTCATGCGCTCTCCCACAATTTCCAGGTCAGTTGCAGTTAGGGCCATGTGACTTATTTCTAAACAATGCACTGTAAGTGGAAGTTGACACAGGTCACTTCTAGACTGAAGCACAGAAAAGCATGAGATCTCCTACTTTTCCTTTTTCATTCCTCAATGACAGTGGCAGCTGCATTTTGAGGCAGTTTAGCCACTGGATAGAAACAGCTGGATTGCTGGAGCACTGCTTTGAAGGCAGCTTCAGACTTTGCATGAGAGAAAAATAAACTCTTACATGTTAAATCCAAAGTCACCTTGCATATTTTTGTGTACACACACCCCCCCCCACATACACACACACTGCTCACTGAAAAGAAGATTGCATACAAAAAATAAAGCTACATAGAGAAGCAATCCACTATGAGATTCGCTGACATAACAAAATAGGGACTACTACTCCACAATTCTGAAATAATGGAACTATATGATAGAGACTGTATTAGAAAGTACCTTTTGAATATTTGAAGTAATATTTACAGAAATATAGAGTACTATTTTGGATTTTTTGGGGGGAAAACTACTTGTAAAAGAAATTGGCAGATCTTTTAAAAATTAAAAGCATTGCATTTCAAATTTAAAAATCAATAGAAGACACACACATACATGTTTACTTATTTTATAACCAAAATGAAACTGAAATGCAGTAGGAGGTGAACTGTTTATGCAACAAATTAATTTTTTATCAATTGGATAGCAATATGAGAAAATTGAATTTTGATTTATACCTCACATTATATAAAAAATCCCAGATGTAGTTTAGATCTAAATATAAAAAATATGATTTCTAAATGAAAACATAGAAAATATCTTCAAGCACGTATTTCTTAAATAGAATAATCATAAAATAGTACACTGAAAGACAGTTGGACTATGTTAGAATTAAGTACCTTTTTGTCAAAAAGCACCACTATGAAAGTGAAAAGACAAGCCACAGAGTGGGAGAAGATATTTACAGTACATATATTTGATAAGGATTGCTACCCATAAAATCCAAGGAACTTCAACAGATTAATAATAAAGAGAAAAACCCAATAGAAAAATGGGCAAAAGATTCAAGTCAGTATTTCAAAAAGAAGCTTTCTAAAAGCCAGTTAACACTGAAGAAGATGCTAAACATCATTAGTCATCGGGGAAATAGAAATTAAAATTTCAGTGAGATTACCAGTATAACACCAACAACATAAAGTGAAAAAGAAAAAAAATAAGACTTGGTAAAGATCAATCAGTTGGAATTCTACTCCACTGTTCTAGAGTCTAAATTAGTATAGACACTTTGGAAAAGTATTACACAGTAAAATAAAGCTGAACATATGCACATCCTAAGTGGTACAGAGTAATGGCTCTCCAAAGATGTCCATCTCCTAATCTTCAGAATCTGTGACTGTGTTTGGTTACCTGGCTAAGAGAAATTAAGTTTGCAGATGAAATTAGGATTGCAATTCATCTGACCTTAACATAAGATCTACCTGTGCCCAGTCTAATCCCAGGAGTCCTTAAACATGGAAGAAGGAGTCAGAAGTGAGAACCAGAGAGTGAGGATTCGGATAAAAGTTACTGAAAGAAAGCAGGCATGAACCAAGGAAAGTAGGTGGCCTCTGGAAGCTGGAAAGGGATTACCTTCTAGAACTTCCAGAAAGAAACACAGCCTTGTCAACACCTTGATCTTAGCCCAGTGAGATTCATATTGGACTTCTGATCTGTAAGTGAAGAAATTTTTGTTATCTTAAGCCACTAACTTTATGAGTTTGTCACTTATCTTTTTATTTTCTTTAAAATATTTATAAATGACATATCTTTTTTAAATGTTGATTAAGTTCAACTTTTCAATTTTCTTCTGTTATGGCCTGTGCTTCATAGACCTTATTTAAGTAGTCTTTGTCTAACCCAAGTTTGAAACAATTTTCTCCTAGTTTTCTCCAATATTTTATGGACCAATGCAGGCTAATTTTGTATAGAGTGCAGGAAAGGGGTTAAGGTTATTTACTTGTTTAGCATATAGATAGCCAATTGTTCCAGCACCCACTGATGAAAACATTATCTTTCATTTATTGAAATACCTTGGCACTGTGGTAGAAAATCAATTACCTTATACATATGGATCTATTTCTGAACTCTTGATTCTATTCCCTTGACCTATGTCTTTCTTTCTGCAAAAACTACACTGTTTTGATTGCTGTATCTTTATAGTAAGTCTTTTTTTTTTTTTTTAAATCCTCACCCGAGGATATTTTTCCATTGATATTTAGAGAGAGTGGAAGAGAGAGGGAAAGACAGAGAGAAATATCAATGTGAGAGAAACATATTGATAGGTTGCTTCCTGCACAAGCCCTGACCAGAGCCAGGGCCAGAGGGGAGCCTGCAACCTAGGTATGTGCCCTTGATCAGAATCGAACCTGGGACACTTTTCTATATAATCTTTAGAATTCCCTGTCAATTTCTACCAAAAAAAATTATGTTGGGAATCTGATTGGGATTGCACTGAATGTACAGGTCAATTTGAGGAGAATTGACATTTTAACAATAATGAATTTTCCAATCCATGAGCACAATTACATCTATCCATCTATGAGGTCCTCTTGGTTTCATCTCATCAACATTTTGTCATTTTCAGCATTTAAATCTCACATATATTTAGTTAGTTTTGCCTTTAAGTATCTCATGTTTTCAATACTGTTGTAAATGATAATGCTTTTGTAATTTCTATTTCAATTTATTCATTGATAGTATCTAAGAAAACAATTGATTTCAACATATTGGCTATATACATACACACACATATATATGTATGTGCGTATATATATGCGCATATATATGTCTATGTATATATGTATATATATATCCTTCAACCTTCCTAAACTTATAAGTATATTCTTTGGGATTTCCTATTTATATAATTATATCTGTAAATAGAAGTTTATGTCTTCCTTTAAAATCTGTATGTCTTTTTACTTTTCTCATATTACTACATTGGCTAGAACTTCCAGTATTATGTTGAAAATAAATGGTGAAATCAGACATCGTTGCCTTGTTCCTGATTTTATGAGGAAAGCATTCACGCTTTTATCATTTATTAACTGTAATTTTTGGTAGATGTCCTTTCTCAAGGTGAAGACATTCCTTTTTTTCATAGTTTAATGAGAATTTGTATCACAAATAGATGTGAAAATTTGCCAAATGCTTTTTCTGTATCTACCTAAAAGATCATAGGCTTTTTCCTTTTTATTCTGTTAATGTAGTTAAATGACATTGAATAATTTTCAGGTATTAAACCAACTTTTCACACCTGGTATAAATTCTACTTTGTAATAGTATATTATCCTTTTTATTTATTACTGAGTTTCATTTTCTTATATTTTTTAAAAAGATTTTTAAAATTTAGGAAGGATGTAGATATATAATTTTTATTTTTAAATAATGTCTTTGTCTGGTTTTGGTATCAGAGTAATTCTGACCTAATTAGTGAATTGAAAAGTGTTCTCTCCTTTTCTATTTTTTGGCTGTATAAAATTGCCAGGGAAACCATCTAACCTGGATTTTTTTATAGGAAGGTTTTTAAAGTATGAATTCAATTTTTAATACGGCTAATTTGACTATTTATTTCTTCTTGAGTGAGCTTTTGTAATTGTTGTCTTCCAAGGAAGTTGTCTATGTCATCTATATTATCAAATGTTTGGCATAAAGCTTTTCATAATAGTCTATTAATATTAGTTGGCTATATAGAAATATCCCCTATTTCATACCTAATATTGATAATTTATATCTTCTCCCTTTTCATTTTTTAAATATATTTAATTGATTTCAGAAAGGGAAAGGGAAAGAGAGATTGAAACATCAACGATGAGAGAGAATCATTGATGGGCTGCCTTCTGCATGCCCCCCCATAGGGGATCGAGCCCATAACCCAGGCATGAGCCCTTGATTGGAATGGAATCTGGGACCCATAAGTCTGCAGGCTGACACTCTATCCACTGAGGCAAACCAGCTAGGGCTGTCTTCTCTCTTTTTAAATAAATATTATTTTTAAAGTATTTTTCAATTTTATTTATCTTTTCAAAGAAACAATTTTTATTTCATTGTTTTTCTCCATTGCATTGCTGTTTCAATTTTAGTGATTTTTGCTCTTTGTTTAATAATTTCCTTCTTTTTATTTACTTTGGGTTTGATATGTTCTTCTTTATCTAGTTTTTAAAAGTGGAATCTTAGGTTATTGATTTTCAACCTCCATTCTTTGGTAATATAAGTTTTTAATGACAAAATGTTCCCTCAAACACTGCTTCAGCTTCATTCCACTAATGTTCATAATTTATGTTTCCAGATTAATTCATTTCAAAATATTTTCTAATTTCTCTTGTGATTTCTTCTTTTACCATGGTTTATTTATAAGAATGATGTTTAATTTTCAACATTTTAAATGATTTTCCTCATATCCGTGTGTCTTTGATTCCTAGTTTAATTTTATTATGGCCAAATAAATATTTCCATATAATTGGAATCCTTTTAAAATTATTGTACCTTGCTTTATAGTCCAAACTAGAGTTTATCTTGTTGCATATCTCAAGAGGATTTGAAAATAATGTGTATTCTGCCACTGTTGGCTAGAGAGTTCTTTCAATGTCAATTAGGCTTGTTTGATTGTTAGTGTTGTTCAAGTTTCTAATATATCCTTAGTGATTTGTTGGCTGCCTGTTCTAGTAATTACTGAGATAAGAGTGTGGATACCTCATACGAGAACTGTGATTGGTCTATTTCTTCATTTAGTTCTACTAGGTTTTGTTTTCATGTATTTTGAAGCTCTGTTGTTGGGTGCATTCATATTTAAGATTTTTCTGTCTTCCTGGTGAATTGACCCCTTTATCATTATAAAATGTCCTTTTTTTATTCAGAAAAATAATGCTTATTTTTAATCTATTCTGTTTCATGTTATTATAGCCACTCTAACTTTCTTTGACTAGTGTTTTCTTGCTGTATTCTTTTTCCATCCTTTTATTTTTATCCTCTTTGTGTCTTTTTATTTAAAGTGGACTTCCTATAGCTATCATCCAGTTGGGTCCTGCTTTTTTTAATATGATCTGAAAAATTTCTGGCTTTAATTTGAAAAATTTAAAAACTGTGAAAAAAAATGTGATGCTGCCTATACAGATAGCTTTAATACAAATCTCCTAATTAGTTTACCAACCCCCTTGTATGCAAAAACTCCTGGAACTGCAATAGAATCGATGTCAGGTCAGATTAATCCAGGAGTTTAGGTTTCTCTTCATACACAAATCAAAGCATTGTAATATCACTCATTGTAACACTTCACATAGACTGGGATCAATATAACAGTGAAGGAGAAATAATTCTGACCTTCACAGAACAGGTATCCCTCGTGTTCCAGGATTCATCCATAGTGCCCTCCCTTCTTTATATTCCTCCAACTAGCCCACTCATTCTGTAGGATCTGTGCATCAGATGCTTTGTCTCTTGGATTGGTGACCTAATGACTCCATCCCTTATTCCATCATTGCTACCTTCTTATCTTTTGAGTTTTTCCCCTGACCATTTTTTTTTAACTTTGCCAGACTCAATTAGTCTTTATTACATCACCCTATTAATTGCCTTCCCAAAACTTTATAATTAGTAATTATATATTTACTTCCTTGTTTAATTGATTGTTATGTATCAGCTGCCCATAATCAACTCCATGAGAGTGCAATTGTTTACTTTGTCGCATTGTGTCATGAATAACATTACCTGTACCTAGGAAGTAAATGTATGTTGAATGAATAAATAAGAAATAAATTAAGGGAAGATAATGAGGGTTACTAATTAAAAGCATTTTCTCAATTAACCAATAAGAGGAGGTATTATTTGGGGGAGGGGAGAATTTCCTATTGTTTCTGAAATCATACCACATAGAATAGTAGCTTCGCAAAGTTGGTCCTTTGTGATTTGGGAAAATATAATTGCCAAGATTACGCTGATATATCAGCCTGGGTAATTGATGCTAATGGCTATCATAAACAACCCCAAAATCTCAATGGTGAGTTTAAGTTTGGCCACTGCCTTCTGCGTGTTGATTCAGGAATACTAGTGTCTTCCTGTCTGTGGCATTACCATTATCTCAGGCCACTTTCTGATCCTTCACTGGATACCCTGTATTTGTCCAGCCTGGGTTGTGGGCTCCATCCCCAAGAAGGAGTGTGAAGGAGGCAGCCAATCAATGATTCTCTCTCATCATTGATGTTTCTATCTCTCTCCCTCTCTCTCCATTGCTCTCTGAAATCAATAAAAAAATATTTTTAAACACACACACACACACACACACACACAAATAAAGAAGGCTTGCCTGATAATGTAAGACCAAGTCTGAAAGTGGCATGCATCACTTCTGCACATACTTCATTGGTCAAAATGAGGCACATGGCCCCAACCTAATTGCAAGGGACATTGGGAAATGTAGTCTTTCTGTGTATCCAGGAAGAAGAAATTGGATGTGTAAGCATTCAGCCAACTTTGGTCATAGTAGGGGCCTTCTTCATTTGGTTGTGAGGATTAGAGAGTTACCGTATGTAAAACACTCAAAACATGTCCAAGCACATCAGGGGCATCCATGGAGTTGTAAGAGGAGTTTTCTGAGTTTGCACTAATCATTGCTTGCTAAACAAGTCTGGCATTCTGAAGTTTCTGTCAAGCCTAACAGCTGGCTAGAGAATTTTGTGAACCCCAGTGCCAAAGAGGCCAGCCAAGAATGCAGATACCACCACCAAGTCTGTGTGGCACATCCTCACACTTTGTTTAATTTAGTTCCCTGGGTGGAGTGAGTTTTATGAGCAGGTGTTCTAGTTAATTAGGTGATTAATATTCCTCAAGTTGGAGAGCCATTTCCCCAGTGATAGTTATTGCTTTGCTCAAATATGAGACAAATCTTCATTGCGTAGTTTGAAGAAGCCCATGACTGCACTTACCTCTCTGCCAGGCCTCTCAGCCTGACCCCACATCTGGCAAGATCATATAAAAATAAGAAAGTGCTGAACCACAGTTACATGGTTGGAGTAAAGACCAAGTAATGCATGTCCACTATAGGTAGATCTGAATTTTGGAAAGTTCGGTAGCCCTATCTTCTTCTCCAGCATTGGTTATATATTTTAAAATTGTGTATTAATTCCTCAAATATTTATCTAGTCAGAGTAGACCCTACCCCTTGGGGAAGGTCAAGAGTTTAACTGGCAGTAAATCTTTATTATTTCCTTCATTCTCAAGGGAGAAAGAAAGAAGCAATTTGCATTTTTAAAAATTGCCTCCCAGGTACCTTTCCCTTAACCCTGCTCTTCAGAAATGACCTAAAAATTAATGTACATGAGTTATTCTCTCTCCCAGGAGGACTTAATAGAGATCACAGTTTTAATCTCAAATTGGAGTTTTCATGGATTCTCACTTCACTCCCTCCCTGTTCACCTACTCCTCCAAGATCTGCCTCAGTGGCTCCATGAAGTAATGTACCAGTTTCAGGGTCCCTAATAGATGACATAACTGAAAAGAGTAAATGAAGAAAGTTAGTAAAGGAACTATTTAGAAAAGTGAGTCAGGGTTAAGGAATCAATAAGGGATGGGGATCTACCCCAGGTTTAGCAACAGTGGGAAGCTGTGCCTCCTCCTACCCTCTACAGAGATAAGAGGGTGGGAATGGTAGCTGGAGGACATGAACTATGACCTTCAGAGGAAACAAACCACTGTCAAACTGCTGTCCTTGTGGAGGAAGTCCTGGCTTCTCCTCCAGCTCTCTGAGCTAGTTCCCCTCATGACCAGACCCATGGGAGGGCAAGTGATGCAGTCTGTAGAGGTCAGCCTCCTAGGGAGTAAATAGGATGACAGTGGACAGAGAGTGACCTGGACAATCCACCAGAGAATGAGCAGCACAAATGGAAACTGTCAATGGGGTGGGGGCAAACAATCAGAAAGGAGTGGGAGTGGTATAATTTTCAACTATTTTCAAGTATTTTCCACCCCAGAAATTCTGGGAGAACCTAATCTCCTCCTCATCCCCCAACAGATCAAGTAACACTCATCAAAATAAATAAAACTGCAACAAGAGAATGTCACATAAGACAGCTGACTAGTAAGACTATTCATTCACATATTTGTTCATTTATTCATTCATCAGTCATCAAAGATTTATTTGTAGCTCTAGGTATCAAACATGCAAAAATGGATTAGACATCTCTGTATGCTTGAAGTGTTTATAATAAAATGTTGGAGTGAATGGATTGGGTAGAGGGATAGAGCCACTGCCCTTGAGGATCTGAGAGTCTGGACCAGTGAGATTTCCTGGAGAAATGGCCAGCTAATCTGAGTCTGGGCTCGCCAAATAGGAAAGAGCAGAGAAGGATGATCCAAGAGAGATGTTGAGTGGTCACAGAGACTGATGGGAGATGAGGTGGTACAGGCAGAAATCTACTTTCAAGTTCAGGATTACATTGTCTAGGTTTTCATATTTAAAAAAATCCTTTGATCATTAGAGTAAGGATGGATTGGTGGAAAAAACAAAGTTAGAGAATGGTTGTGCGTGCCATGTGAGCAATGGTGATGCATGCAGAACCTCAACAATGGCAGGAGGCCCCAAAATGAAGAGGGACAGACTCAAGAGACAATGATGGGGAGAACTGACAGGGCTCAGGAATTGCATGGCTATGGTGTGAGACAGAGGAAAGGTGCTTTGGTGCTATTTTGCCTTCTCATTCCCCTGCTTTGTTAGCTGACAGCTCCCAGTTTTCCTTTGAGAGTACTGCTCCTACCTGCCAGCTGAGTGTAGGTTCCGTGGAACTGTCACCCATAGGTTCTCCTCTACTCTGACCAAGACAGTGATCATGTGGCCTAAGTCGGGCCAATCAATCTTTCCCTCCTGGGAATTTGGAAATCTTGGGCTTGACACCTAGATCCTGCCTTGGTTCTTATCTTTTCTAAAGTGTCCTTCATTTTTCCCCTTATAAATGTTGTATGCCACCCAAAGGCCTTTTTAACTTCAATTAGTTCTTCTCTGGCCCATGAATGATGGCACCTTTAACCAGGGCACAGAAAACAGGTAGAGGAGTTTGAAGGGGGTTATCTAGAGGGAATGGGTAGGCAGTTTGCTTTGAGAAACCCATGGGGGGAAAAAGAGAAAAATCTGAAAGCTGGCTCTGGAGGCTTCTGTGGAACTCTGAAAAAAAATCACATCACAGAGTGTAAAAACATCTTTGACACTTAGACATAAAAAAAAAAATCTGACCCGACAGCCTGATTTCCCAAGGATTTATCCAGAATTCTCCCCTCTCTGAGACTCAGTTTCCCTGTTAGTTGATACAGGGTTGAATTTTAAGTAAAGGGGTGAGCTATCCTGGAAAATAGGGTTAAACGTGTCTTAATCCAATCTCCTTACCACAGTACTTCTTGGGGTCTTAAATTCACTTGTCTGTGATGCAAATCTCTGACAGGTGAAAGTGAGCAGAATTTCTCATTCTATTTTTTTGCCCTAGGAAACGACTCTACGGCATAATGAACCCACAAAGAAACACACAGAACCAGTAGTTGTCAGAATGCACTTGCAGAAACGCTGGGTTAGGTGATTTCTGAGTTTGTTCCAGCCCAAATAGTCCCTGATCCTGTGGAGCCAGTGTCCTGAATACTTCCTGTTTCTTACACTTTCCTCTTCCTGGGGATGATTGACCCCTGAATTCTGTTCTCCCAGGGAAAAGCATGTTTCAATGCCTATGAAGTCCCCTAAAGTGGCTCATGAAACCCCCAGCAGTTTAAATGGAAACACAGCCTCCCCCTCCCCAGTCTGCTCAGAGCGCAGACCCAGGCCCAGCCTGAAAGGGATTCAGAACATGCTCTAGTGTACATTTGGGAAAACAAAGAAAACCCTACTCTTTTCTGCTCCAGACTGTCTGAGATGCTCGTGTCCCCTTGGGCCTTTGCCCAGCTTTCTCATCTGCCTCAGACCTGGTGCTAAATTGGTTCAAGGTTTGGAGGAAAGCTTCAGAGGAAAGGATAGTTAGAGTTCTTAAATGCTGAAGTCACCCCAAGGACCAGACACCCAAAGACCTCTATGGCCACCAGAGGGCGATCAAAATAGCATCTGCACGGAAAGCTGTTCCCAAGAATAACAGCTGTAAATTGCACCTAATGTGTTTATGAATGATGGAGGCTGAAGTGTGCGTGTGTGCGCGCACATATGTACAATGAGGTGCCTGGAACTAAGACTTTGAAAATCTGCTAAGTACAGTAAAATAAAATCTGCACCTCTACTATATATCCACAAGACGTGGTCAAATAATTGAAAGTTTCCTTAAGGAAAACGAGGTAGAAGGAATGAGAACAGCATTTCTATGAAAGAAAAGGATCAGAGTTCCCAGGGGAGTAGTTTTCGTCCTTGGTACACGTGATACTGTGTTTGTGTTCTGAGAATGCATGTGCCTGTGTGTATGTGTGATTGAGTATGAGAGTGAGCCCTAGCGTGTGTAAGCATGTGTGTATGTATATGTGTGAATGTGTGTAAGAGCAGGGCTCATTCAGACTTTTCCAGTGTGAGCAGACCCCAAGGAAGTCTGGGCAATACTTCCTCCAGTTCCTGCTCTCTGCCTGCAAACAAACAAACAAAATCATTCCTAGGAGTATTTATGGAGCTTCTAACGCATGAGCTCCTCCCCACAGGCATCTGGAAAAGCTCAGACCTGGCACTGAAGTAGGAGGCGCTGGGGGCAGAGGCGCTGCCTCCTCTGTGAATGGCTGTTTTGCAAAAACACTTTCTCTTCTCTGACGCTCCACACTACCCAGTGAGGTGGGCACAGGGCTGTGGCCCCCTTTCTTCGAGGAAAGGAAGTCCTAGATGTGGCATGGTTGGCCCAGGGTCACCTTGCAGAAGTGCAAGGACTGTAGAGGGAGCATCACTACTCTTAGCAGCACAGCAGGCACTGGGGCTGGGCAAAGCAGGGCAGGCATAGGCGTAGGGTTTTGTCATCAGCGACCTGAACAACACGGACAGCCATATTCTGTGACATGTGTGGCTGCAGAGTACATTCGTGCCAACATAGTAGGTCCTTCAGGAATAAGTTGTGGATCTTTGTCAAGATTAGGTGGGATCTTTGAGGATCTTTGCTGATGAGGTAGCGATGCAGCTTTGATGGACCGTGATGTAAAAAACGTGGGTGAGGTGGAGAGTGCAGCGGGCTGGGGTTCCTGGTAGCTGTGTGACCTCTGGCAAGTCACGTCACTTCTCTAAGCTTTTTATTTTTTACATCTATAAAATGGGGTACTTAAATGCTCCCTTGCGGGACGCTGTTGGGACCGAAAGAAAAAATATGAGCAGAGTGCCTAACTCCGTGCCAGATTAAAGAAAAAGCGCCACCAGCCTGATTTGTCCTTGGTGAACGAGTCCCAGTTCTGGGGCCCCGCTGGCCGAGACCCTTTCCTTTCCTTCCTTCTCCCTCCTCGGCTGCCCCCTCCCTCTGGGCTTCGGTTGCTCTAGCAAAGTTCTCAACTTAGTCAACATGACGCTCAGCGCAGCCAATGGGAGGCGGAGCTGGCGTTTTTTGTGGGGGGCGGGAGGGGTGGGCCCGCGTCTCTGGTGTCTGCCCTGCTCAGTGAATGGAGAGAGCGAACGCCGGCCAGCTCACCCGGCTGCCCTGTGCCCAGGCCGCCGCTGGCTGCCGCGCTCCCGAGCCCAGCTCCTAGGCGGACCTCCTCGGGCGGTGTGCCCCCCTGCGCTGCCGACCCGGGTCCCCGACCCGGTCCGCGCCCCGGGCAGCGGGCCAGCGGGGCCAGGGGGCGCTCGGCACCTGGGCGCTCCCAGCGATGTGCAGCGGGGCAGCGCCGGCCCCGCCGATGGAGCTGCTGCCTTCTCCCTCGCCCGGCGCGCCCCGCTCCTCCTGCGCCCCGTGCGCCTGAGCGCCGAGCTCGCTCCTCCTCCGCGCCAACTCCGCCGCCTGCTCTCCAGGCCGTCCGTGCTCCCCCGCGTCTCCCCGGGCTCTACGCATCTTGCCCCACGGAGGCAGCTTCCTCTGGGCGCGGGCCCCTGCACACTATGGCCCCCGGGCGGACAGGGGCCGGCGCCACCGTGCGCGCCCGCCTGGCGCTGGCCTTGGCGCTGGCGAGTGTCCTGAGCGTGGCCCCCGCCACCGCCTGCCCTACCAAGTGTACCTGCTCCGCCGCCAGCGTGGACTGCCACGGGCTGGGCCTCCGGGCGGTTCCTCGCGGCATCCCCCGCAACGCCGAGCGCCTGTGAGTACCCCCGCCCCGCCCCGCTCCGCTCGGGCCACCCACCTGGGTCCCACAGAGGGGCCCCCGGGCGCCAGATTCTGCCTTTTCCTTTGGCCAGGCTGCCTGTAGCCTCTGCTCTCACCCTCCTGGATGGGATCCCCCACTCTCTGACAGGGGTCTGTGGCTTTGGGCGGGTCTGTGGCTTTGGGCAGGTCTGGGGAGAGCGGTCTCCAAGCCCCCTGTGGTGGGCAAAGAGCAGTGCCTCCTCTCCAGGGGCTAGGGCTGCGACAGGGCCGCTGACAGCTTCCAAGGAGAATGCTGGCAGGAGACGGAGAAGAGAACGTTTCAGCCAAGGAGGTCTTAGGGTGAGGATAAGGGATTCCCTGCTCCTTAAAGAGGGGCAGAGGAGAAAGGGCCATGGATGGGGTGACAGGCAAGGAGAGAGGGCCTAGACTGGGACCCGCTTGGAGATCAGAATGGGCCAGCCGCTGTCTGGCTGCCCTTGCAGGAAAGTTGAGTGTGTGTGTGTGTGAAGGTCTAACTTCTGAGGAACCAAAGGAATTCAGAGAGGGTGCTCCCAAAATCCGCCCTGCCTGGAGCTCAGCCTCGGAGATGCCAAGCTGCAGTCAGGGTGAATTTTTTATGGCTCGCTTATAAATGCCTACCCGAAAGGGCCAGAGAAGGAGAATGGAAATGCTGACAACCCTTTAAATGAGACCAAGCGCTATAATCTTATAAACCGCACTCAGCCTCAGGTCCTGGGCTTGGCAGTGGGAGGAGAGGCTCTTGGAGAGTGGGGTGGATTGACCCTCGTTTTAACCCCAATTGTGCAACCAAATATTTACATTTCATATGTCAACGTTTTGGAAACATTTATCATTTTGATCCTCAGACCAAATTCAAAACTTGGACTCAGGGTGGGCTCTTCCTAGCCTGCAGTTTGGGGAATAGGAGAAGGGGGGAGAAAGGGTGGAACTGGCCTGGGAACACAGCCCAGAAGTGGGTGAGAGTTTGCTCTGGTGTGGTAGACTTCCTCGGTGTCTTGCTCTCCGTCCATCCTCTTTCCCCACATGTCTTAGGGGTAGATGCGTTCTGCCTTCCTGACTTTAGGCTGGAAGAGAACGGTGCTGAGTCTGAGATGAATTGTCATAGAGCATGTTATTCCTGGTCATCACCCCCTGCCATCTCATTTCTAATCTTCCTCTTTATATATCCTTGGGTGGAGATGCAATAGAACTGCCTTCCTTTTTCCTGGAGCTTTCCTGAAAGCTCCAAGTGAGTTAGTGAAAAAATAACTGTAGCTAATGTTTGATGAATGCTTTTCCTGCCTCAGTTTGGTTGCCTGTACTATATCATTGTCTCTCTACAACAGTCCTTTTAGTTACTAGAGGCTCAGTGCACGAGATTCGTGCACTGGGCAGGGTGGGGCATGGGGCTCCCTCAGCCTGGCCTGTGTCCTCCTGCAGTCTGGGAGCCCCTGAGGGATGTTCGCCTGCTGGCTTAGCGCAGCCACAGAGGTGGGAGAGGCTCCAGCCACCGCCACTGCACTCGCCAGCCACGAGCCCAGCTCAGGGCTTCTGGCTGAGCGGTGATCCCCTTGTGGGAGCGCACTGACCATCAGGGGGTAGCTCCTGCCTTGAGCGTCTGCCCCCTGGTGGTCACTGAACATCATAGTGACCAGTCGTTTCTCCGTTTGGTTGATTTGCATATTAGCCTTTTATTATATTGGATACTGGTATGCTCATTATTTCACTTACAGTTGAGTCATCTTATCCTTTGCTCAAAGTCATGTCACTAGTTAAGTGTTTGAATTTGAGCGTGTCTGTTTCCTAAGTCCACACCTCTACTACTCTGCTGGCCCTCCTTGAAACAAGAGTCAGTTTAGGCCAAGATCTATAAACAGAGGGTCCTGGGAGGGTCCTGACTGGGCTCGGGGCTTAGAAGAGGCAGTTGCTGCTGCTGCTTTAGGTTTGCGTTACAACAGCTAGCTTTCATTGACCTGAGCTCCCCTTTGGGAGTCTTGAGACTACTACTCCCCTATCTTCAAAATCCTGCTGCATTTTGGGAAACAGAGGAGAGTGGGCCGTCTCCTCCTGACATGTAGGGCGTCTTCACGAGCTTCATAGGTGCAGGACTGCAGTGAGCACCCACACCAGAGAACTCAGGTGGCTTGGGGGCTCCCATCTGCTCTACAACTGAGAAGAGCTGGGCGGAGACTGGAATCCTTGGCATTTCCATGGGCTCCTGCTGGAGTCATGGTCGCTGGCAGGCATTGGCAGAGTAGGAGGTGCTTTGGAATACCTGAGTCTTGGCTGCCTTAATTCTGGATACTGGTGCCACTTTGGGGTGCACTGGGGTGTTGCAGCAAGGCTGGCCTCATTCTAGGCTCTGCCCTCCTGGGGAGAAGGGGCAGCCTTTAGGAGCAAGCTAGGTCAGGATGAATGTAAGGATTAAGAGCAGCCTGTCCATAGTCCTTTACCACCCTTCCTCTCAGTCAACCCAGATATAACATTTTAAGTCTGCAAACTTTTGGGGAGATTTTGGCATGTCTATAAAAAGGATTTCTTTAAAGAAAAGTTTCTCCTTCCTTCCTTCATTCATTCAACAAACATTACTTGAGTATCTACTGCATTCCAGAATACACAGAAAAAAAGCCTGCAATTCAGCTTAAAGAATGTAAGCAAAGGAGGGGGAAGGAAACATCCTTTCATGAGCCCTCTGAACTTCTCAGGGCTCGGTTTTTTCATGGGCATATGTTTTGTCAGCATTGCTGTCAGATGCTTGGGATCTTCCTAAAATTCATTTTCTGATTTCACACGTTTATACTGTGCTTTATAACAAAGAGGAAGCATTTTTTCTCTTCTTCATTCCTGCTGCTCTACCTCCCAAAGAGGCTTTTCTGAAGGGATGTGTGTGTATATATATGTGTGTGTATGTGTGTGTGCGCACGCGCGCGCTTTGTTCTCCGGGTATTTTTTAATTCCGAGGCCTTGTCTGCTTGTGGTACATCATTAAAGAAAGCCTGTGTGAGGATGATGTGGTCACCATTTAGACTTTGCTTCAGGCCTGGAATGGGGCCTGTTGAATTGTTCGTAATTAAGCTGCTATCAGAGTTGGGGGTCTGTGTTCCAGCTCCTTCTCCCTAATGTCAGTACATCTCACAGAAAGAGAAACTCTTTGTCGTTTATAAACTACTGACGGTTTTTCCCCCTCAACGAGGAGGTGACACCCACAAGAAAGTTAAATAAACGCAGAGGGGAATTCACTGTAATTTATTATCCGTGTAGCAAAGATAGAGGACAGGAGGAGAGGAAGTGAATGGTGGTGCCTGAAACAAAACATTTACCATGAAGCACAGAGTAAACAGATGTTGCATTTACCCTTCTGAGCACAAAAGGAGCTCACAGATGTAATTCTTCTCCAACCACAATCTCGGTCTGGAAAAGAGGAGACAGATGAAAATGAACTCTCACGCGGGGCCCCTTCTCCCCGTCCTGCCTAAAGGCAGGCAGAGGCCCTCTTCGCACCCACAGGGAGGCGGTGGCCTGAACAGTGGAGCAGGGCAAGAGTGGACATCTTTGGTTTTTCACTTGGCTCCGGAACATGCTGGAGACTGCTGTATTTAAATAAACATTTCCTGTTTGCGAAGGAAAATGGGCGAAAGGCTGAAACGTGAGAATGTGGTAACTTAATTTTCTCCATCACTCCAGATGACGGCAAGCTTCGCCAGTGGTTGGGTCCAATAAAAACCCACACTGTGTCATAGGCTTTCCCTCACTTGACCACAGAGGTCCCAAGGTTAAGTGGGAGACTTTCCAAGATGCTCAACAGCCAAGCCCTGTGTCCTGGCATTCCCAGCCCTCAGGGCCAGCTCAGAGGGCCAGGGACACGCTGGGGAATCACGGGGCTTCTCGGAGCCAAACACGGCCAGGTGGCCTTTCAGGGAAGCACAGCGCTTTGCAACTCTGAACAGATTGCTTTACCTCTCTGAGTCTCGTTTTCCTGGTAGAATTCTAGAATAGCATTCATGGTTTTCCATTTATGGTTCTCTAGTGTCTGCTCTAGTGTCTAGAAGAGTCCCTGGCACATAGTAGGTTTTCAACAAATATGTGTCGACTAAGTGAATGATTTCTCTAAAAGAAAAGTCTCTTTTAGTTGTTACAGTGAAAGATGGGCAATTATAGATTTGTATTTTTATGCATGGTTAAAGACAACTTACTAGTTATTGTAACTCATGAGTTATTAAGGGTTTCTAAAATTTGAGTCTTGTGAACTAAAATTATTCCCTTACTAGAGTTATCAAAGATTCCTAATGAGTGATTCACCCCAGAGCCTGGTTGTCAAGCATTGCTTAGCAACCTTACAAAACTCCTACTGTGCACATTCCCATGGAAAGAGCTAGAAATCCTGAGCACTTAAATCATATTACCTTCTAATCAGGAACTCGTCAGCATCATCCTGCACTCTTTGTGGTTTTTGATGGCTACTCTTCTTCTATTAATCGATGTATTTGTAGGATCATTATTAAGTGTCGCTTTTGCAGATCATCTGGATCTTATATTATTTCTGCACTTTTGCCATTTTGATTATTATATTGTTTCTCTCCAGTTCTGTTTGTTGTCACAGGGTTTTTTCTCCCCTGGAAAGTGTGACTGATGGGTCTGAGACTTGTGGGATCTTTTTGGTCAACTAAAAGGGCCGATATAGCCCTAGTTGGTTTGGTTCAGTGGATGGAGTGTCGTCTTGCAGACCGAAGGGTCCCTGGTTCGATTCCAGTTAAGGGCAGTTTCCTTGGTTGCATGCTCCTCCTGGAGCCCCTGGCCCTGGTTGAGTGTGTGCAGGAGGCAATCAATTGATTGATTCTCTGACATCGATATTTCTCTCTGTCTTTCCCTCTTTCTTCCACTCTCTCCAAAAATCAATGGAAAAATATCTTCAGGTGAGGATAAAAAAAAATTTAAAAATAAAATAAAAAGGCCAAGGCAAGTGGATTTCAGAACCAGTGCCTAGGATTTTGGGATTGGGCTCTTGGAGATGGTTCTGGTTTGAATTCTGGTTCTGTTATGTCTTTGCTATTGTATCACGAGGCTTCTCTGAGCCAAACACGGCCAGGTGGTCTTTCAGGGAAGCACAGTGCTTTGCAACTCTAAACAGATTGCTTTACCTCTCTGAGTCTCATTTTCCTGATAGAATTCTAGAATAGCATTAATGGTTTTCCATTTTTGGTTCTCTAGTGTCTGCTCTAGTGTCTAGAAGAGTCCCTGGCACATAATAGGTTTTCTTTTAAAAAATATATATTTTATTGATTTTTTGCAGAGAGGAAGGGAGAGGAATAGAAAGTCAGAAACATCAATGAGAGAGAAACATTGATCAGCTGCCTCCTGCACACCCCCTAGTGGGGATGTGGCTACAACCAAGGTACATGCCCTTGACCAGAATTGAACCTGGGACCCTTGAGTCCGCAGGCTGATGCTCTATCCACTGAGCCAAACTGGTTAGGGCCACATAGTAGGTTTTCAACAAATATGTGTCGACTAAGTGAATGGTTTCTCTAAAAAAAAAGACTCTTTTAATTGTTACAATGAAAGATGGGCAATTATAGATTTGTATTTTTATGCATGGTTAAAGACAACTTACTAGTTATTGTAACTCCTGAGTTATTAAGGGTTTCTAAAATCTGAGTCTTGTGAACTAAAATTATTCCCTTACTAGAGTTATCAAAGGTTCCTAATGAGTGATTCACCCCAGAGCCTGGTTGCCAGGCATTGCTTAGCAACCTTACAAAACTCCTACTGTGCACATTCCCTCTCCCGTCTTGGCGGCCGGCTATTTAATGCCTTGGTCCCACATATCCACACCTGCGAGACAAGGATGATGAACTAGTGCACGTGGCCCCGGATGATGGGGTAATGGGCCCAGCACCGTGCAGAGTGCAGTGCCTGGTCAGCTCCGGTTCCTTTTTCTTACTTGTAAAGAGTGCATGGCGAGCATTCCTCTTGGGGAGGATTAACTGAAATAATGTACAGGGAGTGCTCACACTGTACCTGGCACATGGCTCTCCACAAGCTCTTCATGATGGTGGCCATGGCTGGGGCCCCATCCAGCTGGGAGATCTGAGATGCCCACTCTGACTGTGGCCCGTGGAGGTGATTTCCTCCTCCGCATGCACGTAGGCGGTGCCCAACACCCTCCAGCTGGTTTCCTCCCTCTCCTCTCTTGCTAAGCCCAGGTTGGCCTCCCTTCCACAAAGAGAGGATTAAGGCTGAAGTGGTTTCTATCTTTGCCCTGGGCATGCTGCTTTGTGGTTTATTTAAATAAGGAATGCAGTTTATTTATTTATTTGGGGGGATTAGATTTTCATAGGGAATTTTTGGCCCTGACTTTTTTTGTTTTCCAATGTTCATTCCTCCTGTCTTTCCCTAAATACCCCCTTGTCCTGACTTCCCGGGTCTGCCTCCATGGCTGCTTTTACTTGAAACAGCTGCATTTACTAGCATGCTCCACCCTCATGATGCAAGGTGGGCTTAACCCTTTTTGGAACTGCTGGAAAGCAACAACAACAATAAAACCAAAAACACAAAAACAAAAAAGGCATGGGAGCTTTTCTGAACCGCCACTAATTTGGTGGGGGAGAGGCAGAGGGTGCCCTGCCTGCTGCCTGGTGTGGACTTCTCAAGTCTCTCCATTGTTCGGAACTCTCCAGCCTGAGATGTAAATCAGCCTCGCCCAGGTGGAAGGGGCTTAAGGAAACCTCTGATTCTGTTTGGAAGACCTGGGTTGTGTTTTGTAACAACTGCTGTTGCAGCTCTGCCACAGGAAGTACTTTCTTCCCCACAACTGTGGTCTTCGTGTTCTGTTGCCAGCATCATCTCCACACAGCTCTCTCCTGTATCATTTGTGGAGAGGTGAGTGACTAAAGGTCCTCAATATGGGGAATTAGGGAGGGGGGGAACTAAGGATATTTGTGGGCAAAGGTGTGGATGCCACACCCAGATGGGGCTCCATTTCTGGTTTACCACTTACTAGCGGGGTGACCTCAGTTTTCTCATTTGTAAAGTGGAAATAAGAATACCCCCTTCAAAGGATGCTGGGAATATCGAATGAACTTCCACTGACTGCTTCAGTCACAGTATATAAGTGTTCCTATCATAATTTTATTGACTGTGGTCTTCCCTCTAGAGCAAGAGTTCTTTTTTTTGGAGGGGGGGGGGTTCTTTTTTCTTTTTTTTTTAAATTTTGTTTTATTGCTTAAAATATTACAAATAGCAGTACATATGTCTTCTTTTTTTCCCCCTTGACCTTCCCCCGGGCTCCCCTACCCACCCCCCCCCCAGTGTCTTGTGCCCATTGCTTATGCTTATATGCATGCATAAAAATCCTTTGGTTGATCTCTTACCCCCCCCCCAACTCTCCCCGGCCTTCCTGCTGTAGTTTGTAGAGCAGCGTTTCTCAACCTGTGGGTCGTGACCCCTTTTGGGGGTCGAACGACCCTTTCACAAGGGTCGCCTAAATACATCCTGCATATCAGATATTTACATTACGATTCGTAACAGTAGCAAAATTACAATTATGAAGGAGCAACAGAAATAATTTTATGGTTGCGGGTCACCACAACATGAGGAGCTGTATTAAAGGGCCGCGGCATTAGGAAGGTTGAGAACCACTGCGCTAGAGAATGCTCAAGATAAAGCCTGTTTTGGAAAAATAGAGATTGGCAGGGTTGAAAGGGATTCTCCTGTCCAAGTTCCAACCATGTGGGTGTTGCTGTTCCACCAACATAATTTTGGAGAAAATAGCCATTCTCCTTTGATTACATCCAGTGGTGAGGAACTCAGTTCTTCCTAAGCATTTATTCCATTTTTAAAAACAGTTCTAAGAATATTTTTTTCTTTGTCCGGGGGTTGAACTTATCTGCCACTGCTTGTTGTTACACAGAGCAAGTATAATTCTTCTTCCAAATGTTAGGATTTCAAAAATCATATTGCTGTTTGTTTCTCACCACCCACTTACCCAAGGCTTCTCTTTTCTCCCAGACATTTTTTAGAATCACCTCAGTTATTCTGTTAGACCCGAAACAGGTTCTCTCCCCATTCCTAGTTACCTTCCTCTAACTGGGCTCCCATCTTCTTTGCCTGTATTATAATGAGACTGTCTGCTCTCTCGCTATCTTGACTTTCGTCAATATGCTTTCAAAGGATGTGTTCATGCCCTGACTGGTTTGGCTCAGTGGATGGAGCGTCAGCCTGTGGACTCAAGGGTCCCAGGTTCGATTCTGGTCAAGGGCATGTACCTTGGTTGCGGGCACATCCCCAGTGGGGGGTATGCAGGAGGCAGCTGATCAATGTTTCTAACTCTCTATCCCTTTCCCTTCCTCTCTGTAAAAAATCAATAAAATATATTAAAAAAAAAAAAGATGTGTTCACTTTGAACAGCCATCCCCTGGCTTGGCTCACTTTAACCAGGCTGTTCATTGCACCCCCAGTGCCTGCCAGCCCTCCCTGCTGTGGATCCCATCTTCCCCACCTCAGACTTGTGCAGTTGACTTTTTGGAGTCTAAGGGCAACACTTTGCATTTCTCCTAATTAAATTTTGGCAAATAGTTTCATTTCATCAGCTTTTCAGGAACACTTCCCATTTTGAGTTTCTCATGCAGCATATTAACCACTCCTCTTCCCATTTCCTCTGCAATCAGTGAGCTTGCTCTATAGATCTTTATCCAGGTTGTCATAATCAACAGAGTCCTCTCTGCTTTTTTTCCAAGTCTCTCCATGGTCTGGGGTGTGGATTCCATAAGTCCTGTTCTTTCTGGCTGGGATGGATAAAAGTCTCGAGGTTTTATTGGCCCATATCTTCTTTCCCTGGGGTTCTGTTCATATTTTCTCTGGAATCAATTCCTATTAATGCTTAATTCCTCTGTTTGCTGAATTTTCTGTGAACTCTTTGTTTCTCATGACACTTTTTCCATCATAACTTTAGCTTCATCCTTGACCTATTAGGCTGATGCCAGAAGCCCTACTAGTATAAGATGTGTGTGTGTGTGTGTATGTGTGTACACAGGTGTGTATGTGTGCTATTTTCTCTTGAAAAATATTTTAGCTTGAGAAATCGGGCCCTTCTGTCAACAGCAGAGCTTATCTGAGAAGACTCAGTTTCTCACAGTAATTTCCTTTATCATCTTGGGTGCCCATTGGCACTGGGCTTATTTGCTTGAGTAGTGCTGGGACTGAATGAGAGGGAGAATGAAGCATAAAGGACTGAGGCCTACAGGCTCTCCCCAAGTCTCTGTAAAGAACCACCGCCATCACCATAGCTACCGCTTAGAGAGCCCCTCTGTGTGTCTGGCACTGTGCTCGCACTTTACATGCATGGTCTCACCTAATCTAGCAGTCATGCAAGGCACAAACTCATGCTGTCCTCGTTGTACTAAGAGAGGTGAAGGAACTTCCCTAGGCAGGAGCAGGTGACTCAGCATTCATCCATTCAGGCTGGGCTCAGGCCTGGGCTCCAGTCTGGGCTCCAACCACTGGTCATGTCATTCTTCTCAGATCTTTTAAGTCGGCCCCCTCTCTGACATTTAAACTCCATTCGCGAAGAACAGCCAGAGGAGAAAAATGCGTCCCAGTGGAATCAGTAATCACCTGTCCGATGCAAAGCATCTAGAGAGGAATGCGAAAGTCTGGACATCTGGTGAAAGGGCCATCGTGGGGAAGTAGGTGGTATTTGACTTGGAGCTTGACTAGGGTCTGCATAGGTAGAGACGGGAAAGTGGTAACATGCGCAAATGTTCATGGCTACATGGAGCCTATTGTAAAGGATGGGAGCTGCACGTGAGGAAGTTTTATCTAACAAAGGCATTTGGAACAGAATCCAAAATAGTAGTTCGATGTCACCATAGTTATGAGGCTAATGACTTTTTTTTTTTAAATTTGGAATTTGAGGGGATAGATCCTCCAAGAACAGTTCTGATGAACCTGCTTGACCAGTATTTTCCTCCACAGGTACCTGCTTACTTTGGGCAGGAGTTGTCTTCCTTCCAGTGCGATGTAGCACTCACTCTCTCTCAGTGGTGACCTCCAGGCTCCCCCAGGCTGAGATCAGGTCCTACTGAAACAGAACGGAAGTGAGGTGCATCCTGGTGGGAGTGCATGTGGCCTCACTCTTCATGGCTTATCACTGCTTGTGTGGGCTCAGACTCCTCTTCCCTTGTCCGAAATGCCAGTCTGGGTTCCTGACCCCTGGTGCATTCTGCAGTTTGGCAGCAGTGTGGGTTGTGGTTCCTGAAAGTCTGCCAGCACATTGAACCACCCACCTTGACTCCCTCTTGAGTTTTTTTAGCCTCCCTAGCTCCCTAGTTCCTGTCTGCCCCCTAATTCCTCCTTGCTTTCCGTCCTCTACAATTAGTGTATGCCCTCACTCAGGCTGGTCCGCTTCTCATCTCAGGTTTGTGGGTTTGACCATGGACTTCTGCATGTTACACACCTCTCCTTGAGCCTGGCTGGCCTCTGACCCCTGCCTTGACCCTTTCAGCTTGGCTTCTTGCTCTCTCCTGCCCTTCATGTAGCGCCATCACCTTGGTAACTGAATTTGAACTTTCACCACCTAAGCGTCAGGTCCTGAGATTGGATTGCAGGAAGATGTTAGTGGCAGAGCCCTTCACTGGAAATTGGGTACTCGCAGCCTATCTGCTGAGTCCTGAAATCAACTTCAGACTTCATCTTCATGGCCATCTGAAACCTCGTGATGCCCAGGGTGGTGTGTGGAGGTATTCCGGGGATGGATTCTGTGCAAGATGCGGTACAGCACGCTCCTGAGCTCCCTGCAGTCTATGGAGAGAACAGAGCAGGTTGTTCTGTGGTTGAAAGCTCAGTGATGATGATTTTGTTGGAGAGCTGTCCTGCTCCAAAATGTGTTGCAGAAGTTTCTAGACGATCTAGCACTTTCCTGACAACCTTTCCCCTCCCCTCCACCCCCGCCCCCTGCGCCCTAATCTCTGCTCAACTCTAGAATGTAGGTTGGAAACTACTTTAGATGTGGGGGTTTCTAAGTAGTATTAATGGGGACCAGTGGGGAATACACTTTGATGTACCCTTAAATGAGTAAGAAGACTTAAGTAGAATCCTGATATTCACCGTTTCTTTAAAAATTGCAGGACTATCTTTCTGAGTCCCAGTTGTTCCATTTGTAGCCTTTAGAATAGTAGGAATGACACTTCTCTTATGGAACTAATGCAGTGTTTAAATGAGATCAGATATCTACAAATACCTCCTAAATTTAGTGCTATGCAAATACCTTAATGCATCTACCTATAATATCTGATTTAACCACTAAATCTTGTATCTGAAAGATGATCAGGGTTCATTTTATTTTATTTTATTTTACTTTTTAGTATTGACAAGGTATTTTTAGTACAACATTATTTACACTAGATTTTAGCCAAAAGACCAAGAAGTGATCACATTATTTAAATATATACAAACATAAACCAGGTATAACTTGCCAGTGTTTATAACCCTTAT
>PVJC01019587.1:0-30021 GCA_004026665.1 Murina feae
TCCCTCCAAATTCATGGAAGGTCACGTCCGATCCCTTCTGGGAAGCATAGAACATCTTCCAGCTTCCTGCTTGCTATAACTTATTCACCAGCGATGTCTCGCTTAAGTTCTTTCAAGCATAACCAAGGAATGAGCTCACACACAAAAAGATGGACGGACAAGACATACAAGACGCATACCGCGGTTAATCAGGCTCTCCGGTTCGGGGGTCCCTCGGAGGTCTTGGGGATCCCGGCGAGACCCCAAATGTTGTGCATAAATATCCAATGCAATGCCCAGGTGTTGCAATCCCCAAGAACCACGAGGGAGTCCGTTCCGATGTAAAAACAAAAGAACCTTTACTTTACTCGAGTCGACTTGGGGCTCCGTCACAAGCCTGCCATCGCAGTGGTGGGGCTGGGAGGAAGACCCTGAGTTACAGGAGGACAGGGGCTTTTATTGGGCTGGGAGTTGGTGGGTGGGTTAGTGTGTGATTGGTCGAGGGAAGATGATTTGGTTGTGCAAAGGGGCGGGATGCAGTCAGAGTTGGGTCATTTCCTCTGCATCCCTATTGGTTGGTTGGGAAAAGGGTGGTTGAGCAACGGGGAACTTCGGGAGGTCTGTTGACTCCATCAGCTGTAGCCACCTGGAGAAGCTGCCAGCCCTGTGGTCCAGGGCGCCAGCACCTGTGGCCTGGGAAATAGGTTCCCTCTTCTCCTGCAATCATTACTTCAATATTCCCCTTCTGAATTTCTCTCCTATGCTGCAGCCCAACTCCTCTTTTCATCGGAAGGATACAGAACAGAGAGAGCAGTGTTAAAAGCTTACATTTTTAAGCCGGTGAGGTTGGTACTTAAACATTTAAATGGAAAACTAGAGTACTTGAGGTGACAAAGGCTACAAAGGGAGGGGGCAGGCACAGGGCATGCCACAATGTATCCATCAATCCACATGGGGGCTGAAAACTTTGCAATGATGACAATTAGTGAAGATGTGAATCAACTAAAATAGTTGACAGGGACAGTTCTTCCATCTTTGAAAATATCTACCTCAAGTCTGTTTAAATAGATTTTCATCTGCATAATATAACACATTCTGACAAGACCATCACCACCAATGTGGTCAATGTTGTGCCGATAAATGTGTAATAACTGGCTCTCAAACAAAGAAAACAAAACTCTGATTTATACTATCCACCAATTTCTGTGGCAAAAATTCTTCATCCATGGATGATTTCAGCTGCTAATGTGATGCTACTAAATGCAGAGCTGAGGAGAAACATGCACTAATACACTATTATATTCTACCAGAAAGACCTAAAAGATGATAAATAATGTCAAGAGTCATAAGAGTAAAGTGTAGTAGATAATTGAGGAGTGATGAATTTAGAGTATGTATTACCTTTGGTTTTAATGTAATTTATTCACTTTTAAGATTATATAATTTAATTTTTAATAATGAACATGTTTAATAACCAGCTTACAAAATCCCTGAAAATTTGTGAGCCAGTAAGAGCAGGCTGTAGCACAATATGCATGGAGTGAAATGGTTAAACGGCATGGCTCATGGATTTGAAACGAGACTCGGCCACTTTCAGGTTTTACTGGCCAAGTTCCCTGATCTCTCTGTACCTCAGTGTTCTCATCTGTGTCATTATAGTCCCTACTGTATAGAGTTGTTGCAAAGATAAAATGAAATCTGTGTATGACGACACAGCACAGAATCTGAAACAATAATTTACTCAATTTGTTATAAACTGTTACTGCCTCAAAACATTGTTGACAAAATTACTCATGCTGAAATAATGAAATTTTATTGATGAGAAAAATGCCTTATTTTGCGATCTGCATAGAGACAGTTAGTTTTACTTCCTAGGCAGTAGGTGGTAATCTACTGGAAACCGCAAGGGGAAAAATGACCTCAATCAACATGATTGAGGCAATGTATTATTAGGTGGATCATAAAGCAGAGAGGATGCCATACATTCTGGGATACATCTGCAGTAAGAGGCTTTACCTCAAGTATTAATTCTGATCAGCTAAGCATCAGACTTAAGATGAATGGTGAGGATTCTGAGGCTGCTTCCAGACTTAGCAGGAATAGAACTTTAATACATAAGCAACAGTTACTATGGTTAATGATGGCAAGAAAAAACACGCCATGATCTATTCTAATAAAAGGGTAGTATGCTAATTAGACCACACATCTTCCGGACGACTATCCGCACATCCTTCCTGACAAAGCCGGGCCCAGGGGAAGCCGCCTGCCAGAGTCCCGGGCACCAGCACCTGCAGCTGGCTGTGGCCTGGGAGACGGAGAAGCTGCCCACCCTGTGGTCCCGGGTGCCAGCACCTGTGGCTGCAGCCCAGGCAAAGCCACCTGCCCACCATCCCCTGCGGCTGCAGTGGCCTGGGCAAAGCCAGCCAGGGTCCCGTGTGCCTATGGCTTACCAGAGGGAGGGAAGCCCAGGTCCCAGGTGCGTATAGTCGGCTGGAGGAAGGAATCCTGGGTCCCAGGTGTGTGGCTGAGGCAGAGATGGTTAGGGATAATCAAGCCAGCAGTTAGGGATTATCAGGCTGGCAGGCAGAAACAGTTAGGGACAATCAGGCAGGCAGGCAAGCAGTTAGGAGCCAGTGGTTCTGGATTGTGAGAGGAATGTCCGACTGCTGGTTATCCCCTGAGGGGTCCCAAATTGGAGAGGGTGCAGGCCAGGCTGAGGGACAACTCTTCCCCCTACTCCTGCGCATGAATTTCATGCACCAGGCCACTAGTCTATACTAATAAAAGGGTAATATGCTAATTAGACCGGTTGACCATATTCCAGATGGCTGACTTCCTTCTAGACAAAGCCATGGTGGTGGTGGCTGAGGCAGAGGCAGTTAGGTGTGATCCAGGCTGGCAGTGAAGGGCACTTGAGGGCAACCAGACCAGCAGGGGAGGGCAGTTGGGGGCAAGATCAAGCCGGCAGGGGAGGGCAGTTGGCGGTGAGATCAGGCCAGCAGGGAAGGGCAGTTAGGGGCGATCAGGCAGGTAGAGGCAGTTAGGGGCGATCAGGCCAGCAGGGGGGAGCAGTTAAGGGTGAAATAAGGCTGGCAGGGGAGGATAGTTAGGGGCGATCAGGCAGGCAGGCAGAGGCAGTTAGGTGAGCGGTAAGGAGCCAGTGGTCCTAGATTTCAAGTTTGGCAATATAGTGCACACGGCTGGCTATCAGTCCAGATATAGGGATTATGTATTTTTTCTGCCAAGAGCATCTCCTCCTGCTGAAAAAGCTCCCCCTCCCCCATTTAAGCAATCCTATCCTACATAATCTGTCTACTAATAAAAGGGTAATATGCTAATTAGACCAGTCGACCATCTTCTAGATGTCTGACTTCCTTCTGGACAAAGCCATGGTGGTGGTGGCCAAGGCAGAGGCAGTTAGGGGCAATCAGGCCGGCAGGGGAGAGCAGTTGGGGGTAAGATCAAGCCAGCAGGGGGTCAGGGGCAATCAGGGATCGGGCCTCCACCACAGGGATTGGGCCTAAACCAGCAGTTGGACATCCCCCAAGTGGTCTCAGAATGGAGAGGGTGCAGGCTGGGCTGAGGGAACCTCTTTCCCCCTGCCCCCACCTCCATGCATGAACTTTGTGCACTGGGTCACCAGTCTATATATATAAAAGGCTAATATGCTTAGTGTCTGCCCATCTGACCAGTTGCTAATGCACTAACCACCGGGGAGCAGATACTCAACACAGATGCTGCTGTGAGGCTCACTGGCCATTTACAGAGAAACAGCACCATGGATCTGGCGCCCACAAAGCAACACTTAGGTTCCCTCAAGTGGGATACAAGCCCACCACCACCCTGGAGCGATAGCCCACCAAATTACAGCCAACGCTGCCGAGACCTCCATGGCGCAAAATGGGGCCCAAAGCCCAGCCCAGCCCAGCCCGGAAACGGTTGCTGTGGGCGCCAGGTAATGATGTCACATAGCAATGCCCGGCTTCCTCTTCCTAACGACAATGACTAGCCTCCTTGTAGTTCTTCAGCCCAGATACACAACTGCTTTATAGCCAGGTAGACACATTTCATATTTTAACCAAATGTCTGTGAAGCAATTTCCCAAGCCTCATCTCATTTGATCCTCACGGAAGTCCTGGAGTAGGTAGATAGGAGACTTGGTGGAATCTTATTTTGTTTTCATTAGCTGGAAAATGGAGATTTAGAAAACTTAGAAACTTGACCTGACCGAAAAGAAGCAAGAAATGGTGGACCTTGAAAATGACTTCAGGTTTTCTCACTGCACAGAATATAGTCAAACACGGCTGCAGTTAAGTATTTTACCCTTTGTTCTCCCTGTGTGACTTACAATAATAATTTGCTTTGTGTTATTTACTACTCTGTTGCTGACAATTACCTGAAAGAAAAGTTGGAGTGCTTCACTGGGCTGGAAAAAGTTTAGCTGAATCAGAAAGAAGGTCTAATTAAGCAAGTTTATTCTATATCTATAAAAGGCTAAGTTGACTTGCACATGCATGATACATATAAAGGTCTCGCTGGTGTCAATTGCATGTGTATGTTTTGATCTGTCATTGTCGATTGTGAATTTGGTTGACACTTCTATTATAGGAAAGGGTGAATGGTGATATTAAAATATTCTAGTTTCCTTTCAATGTGCATGAATTCGTGCACCGGGCCACTGGTTGACATATAATAGTATATTCTATCTTTCTGCATTTTTTAAGAATACTGTTGACTCTTGAACATGAGTTTGAACTATATGGGTTCGCTTATATGCAGACTTTTCCAATAAATACATAGACTATTGTAAATGTATTTTCTCTTCCTTATGGTTTTCTTAATACCATTTTCTTTTCCCTAGCTTACTTTAGTCTGTCTCTCCGTCTCCTTGCCTGTCTGAAGTCAAATAAAATATATATTAAAAAAAAAGAAAGTCCCAGAGTAAGTAGAAAGAAGGGAATAATAAAGATTAGAGCAAAAATGAATGACATAGACAAAAAAAAAAAAAAAAATCCAAAAAATATCAATGAAACAAAGAGCTGTTTCTTTGAAAAGGTATAAAGATTGATGAACTGTTAGCCAGACTCATCAAGAAACAGAGAGGACCCAAATAATCAGAAACGAAAGCAGTGAAGTAACAACTGACACCACAGAAATACAAAGGATTGTAAGAAAACACTATCAACAACTATATGCCAGCAAGCTGGGCAACCTGGACAAATGGACACATTCCTAAAAAAATACAATCTTCCAAAACTGAATCAGGAAGAATCAGAAAACTTAAATAGCCCAATAACAACTGATGAAACAGAAGCAGTAATCAAAAATCTCCCAGCAAACAAAAGCCCAGGTCCAGAGGGCTTCACAGAGAAGTTTTACCAAACACTCAAAGAACTAATTGACCATCCTCCCCAAACTATTCCCAAAAATCCAAGAAAGAACACTTTCAAGCATATTAGCCTTTTATATGTATAGATGATACTTCAGTTTTAAAAAAAGAAAGAAGTGCAGAAAGATACAAAGTTGCAGCAATGGTAGCAACTGTGGCTACTGTGCAGATTGGTTAGATGCCAGCACCAAGTGCCCCACTCAGAAAACAGCCCTGAGGTAGAGCCAGGCTGCTGGGAGCTGAGGGAAGATGGCAGGGCTCGTCCACGAGGCCCGGCTCAGCCTTGAGTTGCTTGTGATTATCCACAGGAACAAGTGTCCCCATGTGTACCAGGATAGCAGTCATAGGGGCTGTGGATCCCCTCACCCTTCCAGCAATACTACACTAGGAAAACGACTTTTCCACACTGGAAAGTGAATGCTGGACTAGTAAATGCTCTATTTACCTAGAGATTCTATAGGGAGCCATCTAGTGTAATATCTTTTTTTAAAATATATTTTATTGACTTTTTACAGAGAGGAAGGGAGAGGGATAGAGAGTTAGAAACATCGATAAGAGAGAAACATTGATCAGCTGCCTCCTGGACACCTCCTACTGGGGATGTGCCCACAACCATGGTACATGCCCTTGACTGGAATCAAACCTTTCAGTCCACAGGCTGACACTCTATCCACTGAGCCAAACCAGTTAGGGCCAGTGTAATATCTTAATGGGGGATTTTAGTAGCAGCCAGCCAATACATGAGGAGTTGTGTACCCTTATTTGTCTAATATTATTTTGGGACTTAAATTATAACAATATTGAGTTGTGGGCACTGCTTTTGGAGTATTTAGTTACATTAAAATACTCATTGTGCTTTTATAAATTGTACACAGCTTTAATATAATTTCTTTAGCCCAAAGACACACAACCCAGGTAAAAAATCACTGTAAATATCTGAAGGGCTGTGGTTAGCAGGCACTCACTCCCCAAAGAGGCAGCCCTGACCAGTGTGTTCAGTGGTTAGAGTATCCTGCACACTGAAGGGTCTCAGGTTCAATTCCTGATAAAGGGAATATACCTCAATTTCAGGTTTGCATCCTGACCCCAGACAGGATGTGTGCAGGAGGCAGCTAGTCCATGTGTGTCTCACATCAACATTTCTCTCCTTTTCTCCCTCCCTCCCTCCCTCCCTCCCATTCTCTGAAAAGAAATGGGAAAAATATCCTCAGGTGAAGATTAACAAAAAAAAGTGGGAGGGGGGGGGCGGGGGCGGTTGGCAGGCCTGGCCTGTGAGTCTCTGGAAGGCAGGACAAGAACCCTGGATTTAATGACTGGGAAAAGAGCTGACGTTTCTCCCTGTGGCTCTGGGGAATAGCCGTTGCCTCATTGAAGCAGTGAGTGAGTGAGTTTTTTATCAGAATTGTGCAAGCAGCAAAAAGTTGACTGCTTTTCAGATAGCTATGGGCAATCTTGATTTTAGTGAAGAAAGCTTTTTCAAATAAAGTTGTTTACAGACCTCATTGCAAACCAGCTGCTCTGTTTTATTTGGGATTGATGGAGGCTCTGAGCCCTGCTAGCTAGGCTTGCTCTAGAATGGAGTTGTGCAATTGGAAAGTTGGTTGGATTAGATGACTTCTGAGGGTCCTTATAACTAAATTCTAGGAGATTGAACATAGGGATCCAGTTGAGTGGTTGCTTTTCTAGAAATTGCTTTCTACAGTTTTTCTTTTCTGCATTAAAGATACTTATGATCGCCCGAGGCCAGAAGACGGGGACTGAGCATTATGAAGAAATTGGAGACTATGACTATAATAACCCTAATGACACATCCAACTTCTGCCCTGGATTACAGGTAAAGGGAAAGAGCTGTCCTCTCTTCCAGGCACCACAGTCTGTCTTTCCTGCTCCCTTCGCCCCTGCCATGTGTCGGAGGCTGTAGGGTTTTAATCAGGTGGAGGTTTTCGGATGCCTGCCCTGCCGCCTGCATCAGGCAACCGAGCAAAACTGAGGACACAGCCAGAACCCAGCCTGCCTTACTGTTAGCCCTGTTTGCAGAAAAGTGGACACGCTCCAGTAACCCAGTCAATGTGTGCATGGGGTTGTTGGCATGTGCAAAGTACTTGTGTTAGCTATTTTGGGATTTTAAAAGAAAACACACTCTATTCTTAGGAACCGATATTTTGGTTAGGGAGACAATACTTAAAGGCATGAGAAGCTGCTGGGTGCTAACAGGGAAAAGAGTTCATGGGTGGGTCTCAGGAGACCAGGCTGTAGCTCTGATGTTGGTTCTGTATAAGCTGCTCCTGTCTGTAGGTCTGTGGACTAGATAATGTCAGGATTCCTCCGGTGAGTCTGCTGCTTAGACACAGGTAGGCATGACCGCAAGGGGACTGTAGGCAGCATGTGGGAGAGGGAAAAGAATTGGAAGGATAGTTTATTCACCTGTTTTCTTACTTGGATGAGAGTTGGGTTTTTATATTTTAGTGGAAATTCAGATTGACCTCTTTAAGCGCCCCAGGGAGAGCTGACTAAACCATTCCTGGGCCCCGCCCAGAGAGCTGATCTGTTGCTGCTGGGCTTGGCCAGCATTGACTTTCTCACTGGCTCCCAGCAGGACCCTCGCACTGGCCTGTGACAGGTCACCCCATTTCAGGAATGCTTTCTGTAAAATGAACCCCAAGTCTGAGATGTCAAGGGGACCGACCCTGTAGCTATTGTGATGACCGTATTCCTTTTAACTCTCATTCCACAGTCGTAGTTATTAACATGTCTCCCTCGTAGGGTTGATACACCACAGGAAGATAACTAGAGGTACCTTGAAGTCCACCTCGGCTGACTCAGCGTAATGAACCCTCTGCTCTTGCTGTATAAACATGGACTCTCTTTCAGGGATATCTCTAAGCCCCTCCCACAGCTTCTGCCAAAAAAGAGTTGTTTTCTTGTGTAGGCTGCTGACAGTGATTATGAAGAGTTGGGTGACTTATTTGTGGGACCAGTTGGGACCTCTGACCTCTCAGCATATCCTTGCCATTCGCCTAAGACAACACAAGCGGATGATGACCCACCTGACATCCAAGGATCAGACATCACTCGTTACGGAGAGTCTAACCTGGTAGCTGAGCCTCAGAAGGTAAAGATGGAACGTGAATTCTTTTTCCTGGTGTTCATTTGCTTCCTGAATGTGAGTCACGTTGGTCTGAGCTTGAGTTTTTTCTTTTTGATTTTAAGCCATTGCTATCCAAGTGGCTGATTCTTAAATAGGACTGTGGGGATGAACTGGCACTCACTCATTGGATTTGCTGAAGCCATCTCTCTAAAGTCATGATAAACTGCATGTGACAAACCAGTCACATGAAGTGTGTGAATGAAGGCTGTTGGTAGAGAGAGTGGGTTTCTGTGCCAACTGGCTGAGGCTAGCTGTTTGGCTCTTGAAAATCTTGGCCAGGTTCAGTTCATATTAAAATACCTGATTAAGTATTTGTTTCATAGCAGATGATAGGCTCATCTATAGGATATCCTCCAAAAATGATAACTTAATTTTCACTCCTTTTCAGGTTTAAATAATTTGAAATAATGGGTGAAGCCAGACTAAGCTTTGAGCAAAGTACCACTAGACTTTGTTTTTTTATGGGGATACATGAGAGATAAAGTTATGGCACCAAACCGGCAACAGTGGATGACTGAGGGCGCACAAATACCAAACGAAATGATACTTGATGTATGTCCATTGCTTCACGTTAGCAGCTGTTCCAGAATGGTCATCAGTTTGAAAACAGGCATTGATAAGAAAAATGTATTCATTTCTGTAGATTCTTTTAAATTTTGAAAATGAAGTATATGTTAGTAAACATTTGATAATCATTAAAAGTGTGTATACATTAATTGGAACATGTTGTTTATGAGATTCACTCTCTTTTACACTCAAGTTCCAGATTGGTCAATGTAACATTTGAGCAAGAAGAAATTAGGTTGAAGCGAAGGACTCTATTTTAATATGTCCAAAGAAAGCTCTTTAACTCTGTAGTGTAAACATGATTCTTCTTTACTTGAGTTCCTGACTCATTTTAGTGTGTTGATGGTAAATGCCTCTTTCTTTTGCTTAGTGTTACTTTTGTCACATACCTATTTCAGGTAAATAAAATTGAAATTCATTATGCCAAGACTGCCAAAAAGATGGACATGAAGAAGCTGAAGCAGAGCATGTGGAGTTTGCTGACGGACCTCACACAAGTAGACACAGAGGTTAGCAGGCATGGAGGTTCTGGGGGTGAAGGGCTCCACTACTCCTTTAGGTGCCCAGTGGGAGTGGGTGGGTAGCTGCCGGTATCCATGGCTCCAGGATCCAGAGTGCCAACACAGAATGCATAACTCAAAAACACCAAGATGGCATCACACCCGAGAGAAGTGAACCGAGAGTGTGAACAGGCCTCACACATGGTGATAGAGTAACTCAGCCTTGCTGCTGATCAAAATGCCAAGCAACGAGAGGATGTTTACCTTGCTTTAGGATAGCAGCTTGGCAGTGAAATGGATTCACTGCTGGTACAATTGGATAAATGTCCCTTTTGGAGAGTAAATTCTGACATCTCAGGTGCCATAAAGTTTTAAGCCCTTTAATCTAATAATTCTGGTTTGGGAGATTTATTCTAAGTAACAAAGTAAAAAAAAAAATTATGCTATCAAATATTCTCTTTCTCCTGAGCAAGGTGAAACCTTGATTAACACTCTAACTGAATGGAACTCTCCACTACCTAGAACCTTCCGTCTCCCCTTTCAGACCTCTTTCTGCTCAGGGGTGTTCTGAGCTTTCTAAAGTTCGCTCATCTCTTGTACTTCTCTGCTAGATGAGAAGTGGAAATTATGCTTTGATGAAGGACCCTGAGCTGTGTAGTCTTGGATATCAGATAAAGCTTCTGTCATGTTTATGAAATTTTACCAACTAAAATGGAATGGGATGTGAACATTAGAGAAATGTGCTTTCTGACAAATAGGAAGGGGGGCGGGGCCTGGCCAGCATGGCGAAGTGGTTAGAGCATGGGCTTATGAACAGAAGGATCATGGGTTTGATTCCAATTAAGGGCACCCACCTGGGTTGCAGGTTCCTCACCCCAGTTGCAGTTATGTGGAAGGCAACAAATTAATGTGGCTCTCACATCAATGTTTCTCTCTCATCTTTCCCCACCCACCTCCCTCTATAAACTCAATGGAAAAAATATTCTCCAGTGAGGATTAACAAACAAAAAAGTAAGAAGTGGAATCTGCTTTAACCTTTGAGTCTCAATGACTCATACTACCCTGTCCTCCAGAGATTCTAGTTAATTAAAAATTTGTTGTTGTTTTTTAAAAACACACAATACCTTTTATTATAGAAATATTCAAACAGATTTAAAAATAGAAACATTTGCTTCTAAAAATTATTAATATTTTCACCCTAACCAGTTTGGCTCAGTGGATACAGCATCGGCCTGCGGACTCACTGGGTTCAATTCCGGTGAAGGGCATGTACCTTAGTTGTGGGCACATCCCCAGTGGGGAGTGTGCAGGAGGCAGCTGGTCGATGTTTCTCTCTCATCGATGTTTTTAGCTCTCTGTCCCTCTCCCTTCCTCTCTGTAAAATATCAATAAAATATCAATAAAATTTTAAAAATTATTAATATTTTACCTATATTCAGTTCTGTCCCCCACTCCTCGCCATCACCTTATGGTGTACACATTCTAAGGTGTTTTTTGTTGTTATTAATCCTCACCTGAATATATTTCCCATTGATTTTTATTTTATTTCATTTTATTTTTTTCCATTGAAACTGCTTGCCTGCTAGTAAGTAGTAAGGAGACAGCTGTGTGTGTGTGTGTGTGTTTTAAGTGGAAAGTTTAAGCCTGCTTTTAGATAATGGATTCTGTGTTGCCCTTGACTGTGTGGTCCAAGTGAAGCTATAAACGATCATGGCTTGTTGTTATTTTATCATTTTTTTCTAACTTTCTTTGCAGTTTTTCCTTTCCTGAATTCCACTGGCAATCAACATCACATTTACCAAAAAAATGTCTAGGGCTGAGGCACTGGCTTCCTTTATGGGTCCTTTCCCTTGAAAATGTGGCTAAGAAATTATTTCGGTTTTGTTCAGACTTTCTTTTTTGGAGATAGAATTTGTACATTTATGATGCTCCCTCAAAAGTGAACCTGGCCCAGGTGTCTGATCTGTGAATATCCTTCTTCTCTTAGACAAACCACAGTGAGACTGGAAAAGAAGGGGACCCGGTAGAGGGGGCTGACAAGAAAACGCTCAGCAGGCTCACATGGGACTTGCAGAAGAGGTGCGTGCCAGCCCTGGAGGGCTGCGTCTCCTTGGAGCTGTGCCTCTGCTCACACTGTTCGTGAGACGGACCCTCCACACATGACCTACTGTTCTAACACTCTAGCCGATTTTCTGTTTCTTCTCTGCATTGATAAGTGAGTTAATATAGACCAACTTTCAGAAAGCATTTTTCTGCACTAGTGATTGGAATGAAACAGGAGATAAATTTTATTTCCAGATTAAACAAACTGGAAAAACCTGCTTATAAAATGCATCTGAAATATTTCTTTGTTTCTCGTCGGTGTGTTCATTGGATATGAGTATTCATGTAGATGAAAGAGCCTTTGTTCCTAGAGGTGCAGTGACCCAGATAAATGCTGCCCTTTGTTTCACAGCCTGCCGCCCCTCATGGCTCAGAACCTCTCCACGCCCCTGGCCTTTGCCTGTCTCCTGCACCTAGCCAATGAAAAGGTAGGTGGCGCTGGTAAGCATGGGTGTGTTCTCCACTTGTGTCCACTGCTTGAACCTTCTATCAGATCTTGCATGGGCTCCCTCATAGGATGGATGTCTTATGTACAGTGACCTATATGGTACCCTCAGCCCAGAGGATTGACCAGGCACCAAGAAGAACTTAGAAAAAGGCCATCAGGTGTGATTAGCAATAAAAAGAATGAAGAAGACCCAAATGGGAGAATATTAGATGTGTGTGTTTCCAGCTTGAAAACAAAGCACTTTTACATCAAAGCCTTCAAAAGCCAAATCCTGTCAGAGCCGAAGTCAAGACACACATGAAACATGGTGGTGAAGAGGGCAGAGCAGAACATAGCAGGAAGTCAGATGCTCAGGCAGAAACAAGGGAGGAATGGAGGCAGCGGCCAGCCAGGTGGGGCCAACCAAGAGCAGTGAGGAAGGTCTTGGGAATGGAGGTGTCTGTCATAAGCATGGAGACAGCAGAAATGTCACCTGTGACAGTGTGCCAGGCTCCTCACTGCCGCGCTGGCCAGCAGAGCTGAGCAGCTGTGAGATGGTTACTGGAAGAGCAGGCAGTACCCACCCTCTCAGGAGCCTGTAGATGCTGCAGGGGGCGCCCTGTGGTGCTGCTGGACACTTGCTGTCTGTGGGTTTCCCCAGGCCGGTCCCTAATGCAGACTTCTGTACCTGGAGTAGCGGGCCTTGTGCTGGGCTGGGGCTGTATCACTGGGGTTAGGGGTGCCTAACTGCCACCACTGGCTGCTCAGCCTTTTCTAGGGCAGGTGCCCTGCCCTGGAGGGAGAGGGGAGAGGACCATGACACCTGAAGTGTGATTTGAGAAGATGGATAAGATTGGAATGGAATGGTGTAAAAAATGGGGTGTTAGGAGCAGTGCCCGGGAAAGCTATGTGCCAGTGCCTGGTCTCTGACCTCTTAATGACATTGGAAGCAGTGATGACTGGCTCAGTTTCCCAGGCCTGCCTTTGCTTTGGACTGACTGTCAGGCTCCAAGGAGGGAATGCTCCTTTTAAGGCAGCCTGTGTAGCACAGCCTCCAGCCAGTCCCAGTGGACTGACCCCTGGGAATCAGGGACCACTTCTCTTGCCACCTTGTAAGCTCATGACCTCACTGAAGACGACACAGTCCATTTGGCAGAAGCTAGTTCTGATTTTGGGTGGGGAATTGATGTAAAAGAGCAGTGGAGACAGAGCCTCGTGCTGCATGTGTCCAACTGTGGGGTGACCACTGGGCCTGTAACCTCCAGACTGGGCAACATCTGAGCCTGAACAGAATAAGCCAGCATTGCTCTTGAGAGTGAAGACAGGCGTTCACCCAGGAGCACAGCTCACAGCTGCTGTAGTGTCCTACTCAGAGTCAGGAAGGTGTGGGAGCCAGGTCTCCTAGTGAGAATGTCTCTGTGTGACACATCCTGATACATCCAAGGTGTCTGAACTCAGAAGCCAACTACAAG
Organism: Murina feae; assembly: GCA_004026665.1. NCBI lineage: Eukaryota > Metazoa > Chordata > Mammalia > Chiroptera > Vespertilionidae > Murina > Murina feae. Next base: position 13,586 of record PVJC01019587.1, read on the forward strand.
AGGAAAGAATGACTAAGAAAAAAAAATGAATAAAAAGCTATATCGTTGTCCTGACAAGAAATCCACAAAGGGCTCTGAGGAAGACGTGCCCGCCACCCTCCGTCTGACACTCAGAAGGGTTGCTGCTGAGCTCTCCTGAGAGGCCTGGGATCTCCCATTTTCCTCATGGACAGAGGTGCTGGTCCTAGCACACACAGGCACATGAAAAGTGGGGCACCTCCAAAGCCTCAGTCTGAGAAGCAGAGCGCCCCCAGGCTGTGCGCCGCCTCAGAGGCCTGCCTCTCTCCTGAGAGCAGCTGTGTCCCCAGTAGTCTGGGGCCAAGTAGACACTGCTGAGCAGGTCAGCGAGGCCCAGGCTCCAGCACTGTTCTTCTCAGTGACAGTGCTGGCTTTGTTCCTTTGCTCTGATCATGTCTCTGTAAGGGGCCCCGGGGCCTCAGCATTTGCAGAATGGGGAGGTAGGCCCACACTATGGCCTCGTGGGATGAGCACTGACGCCATAGTTGGGGCCTGGCTTTGGCTGTGTGAGATGTGGCTGGTAACATTGGCCCTGACAGTAACAGAAAATCTCCAAGGGTCTGTGTCTGATGACTCAGCTTGGAGCCACCAAGAGAAATCTCCCCGCATTTTCTGGCCTTTCTTCTCTCTGTCTTTCCCTTCAATCTGAACTCTGGTAACAAGCCCCTCATATACAGTGTGATGGGGCTTGGGTTGACCCACACTGGATGCTGGGCCCTCTGCCCTCTGCCTTCGTGAATGCCAGCATTGTGTCACTGATCAGCCATGCCTAAGCAACTTCTAGATCCCAGGCTGCAGACATCATACCTGAGAGGCATGATCTGAGCTTTCCATCGTTAGCCATCTGGGAGTGTACGCTAATGCTAGAATAGGGTGACTACTCAGCACAATACACCTTATCTCCCTCCAGTGCCGAGTGAGGGAGGGGTGAGTGAGGTTAGGCAAGAAGGACTCTGACAGTGCTTTCGTCAGAGGGGAGTGGTTGTCTGGGGTTGGTGGAGACTTCATGGGCTAGGAGAGGGGAAGAATGGGGAAGTGGGAAAAGGCCTGCACAGAGATAGGGGAGAGAACAGATGTGTAGCCATCACTAAGGAATGGGGTTTGGGGTTGGGGAGGAGGGCCTGGAGAGGGCGCATATGGACAGGTTAGTAAATGCACTGTGGTTCCTAATAGCCATCTATCCACTTCCCTCCCTCCTTCAGGAGAGAGAGCCTAGCTCTTGGGCCTGAACACAGAGATTGTTGTGAGAACCAGAGCCGGAGAAGGCTCGCTATTTGCTTTTCCCCCCCTGCGATTGGCAAGAATTTGGAACCAGCTCTCTCATGCAAATTATATTTGCTGTGATAATTTCACTTATAATCGTGGGACAAACCTCATTCTTTGTTACCTCAGTTAGGATTTGCTTTGTGATCCTTTAATTCTTGGCGCATCAGAGTCCATGTGTGTTTGTCTTCTTTCAGAACCTAAAGCTGGAAGGAACCGAGGATCTTTCCGATGTTCTCGTGAGGCAAGGGGATTGAGTTCACGGAAGAGGTCGGCAGAAGGTTCATCACAAGAACATCTCCACTGGGTGCCACAATGTGGGGCTCCTGGCAAGGCTGGAGCCAACTTCCAAGGTGCCTGTTTGCCTGTCGTTCTTCCCTCCTGTCCCTCTCAGTCTGGGAACCAGCACCGGAAGCTTGCCCTTGATTAGAGCTTTCTGCCAGGTGACCCCTAGGCGGGAGGAGAGGGTGAGAGTACATTTCTGAAACCTACGTGCATTCTCTGTATTTGTGCGTAGGCTTCGTCTCCTAAATTGATCTGTTGCTCTGCCCACTCTTTTACTCTTGTAGAAAAGAATTTCCCAGTAGGCATATGTGGTCCTTTACCAGATAACCTAATTCATGTACATAAAATATGTCATGTCACTTATAAATGTATATATAATGCTTAAAAAATAAAATTATAACAAGCTTGGCAAAATATTTGAGTACCATTAGATAAGTATTGACCTGGTCTTTACACTCCAGGGGTTGCCATCTTGGTAGCTAGACAGGGTACCCGTGTGTCAGCGTGAGGCAAGAACCGCTTAAGGGGGTGATGGAGGTGTTGCAATGATGTGTCTTGTGGTGTTGGGGTGCGGGGGAGCGGGAGGGGAGAAATCACTGGCGGCGGGGCCAGATTGTGAGATGGGATCCATGCGGCCTGTGATTTCTGCTGCAGAGTGATGGCAGTAATAGTGGCGGGCTCCTAAATACCGTCTGTGGCTTGCTGACTTCATTAGCCTTCTCAGCATCACTGTGAGGAGCATGTTGGTATCACTCCCATTTGCTAGAGGAGAAGCAGGACACAAAGCTCAAAGAACTTGCATAAGGATGGGCAGCTGACCATCAGGAGCTTGGCCCTGAACCAGGAAATTGCTTCTGGGGTCTTCCTTTGTAGCTCTTCTGCTACATGCTGCTCAGATCACAGACTCAATGCTTGTAGGTATGGATCCAGGTGGCTCTGCCTTGTCATTCCTAGTCTCTGCCGGAGCATTCTGTCACCATTCATTGGGCAAATAGAGGTTTTGGATGCTAGATCTGAAGCCGTGAAGTCTAATTGGCGAGTACTCTTGATAATAAACTCACTTCTAAGCCCAAGTCCACACACTAAGAACAAGTAATCTCTTCCACCCAGGAATGGGCTGTCCAGAGTGCGTCCTAAACACAGGGTGGGCAAAAGTAGGTTTACAGTTGTTCATATGGAAAATAATACAATAATTCATAACTAATACAAAAATGAACTTTCACATACAACTATAAACCTACTTCTGCCCCACCCTGTATTACCCTTTTCCCTGTCCTGCTGGCTGGAGCCTCAAACATGTTTTCCAGTGCCGGGCAGTGCTGGTCCTCTTGCTCTGCTTCCCACTCTCAGTCTAGCACACTCCTCTGTGGTGAGGTTGAGCCAGGGTTGAGTGGCCAGTAGAACTGCTGGGGTAGTCCCAGCTTCCTAATGAACTACCTTCCCCTCCACCGTGCTCCTCCTGAGCTTCTCCTTCCTCATTCATATGGTTGTTGTATCAAAATCCTTTTGGCTACATGTAACAGAAAGTCCATGTAAGTGGGTATGCAAATAAGTAGGCTCATGTGGCAGCTCCATGAAATCAGAGACCAAGGGTCATTCCAGCTCTCTTCTCTGCCATCCCTAATGTGTGACTCTCATCCTTGTGTTTCAAGGTGGCTGCTGGAATCCAGCCATCGCATCCATATTCTAGAGAGCAGAATGAGGGATTTGGGGAGACAGCAACCTACCTTTGGTCTCTATGGATTTGCCTTTTCTGGACATCTAATAAAAGAGAAATATGCAAATTAACCACCTCTCTGGGATGCTTAAGCCACGCCTGCCAGCCAATCAAAAGAGCTGTATGCAAATTAACCCAGCCAAGATGGAGGCCAGCAGCCACCAAGCTAGAGTAAACAGCAGGCTTCCATTGCAACTGCCTGCCTAGGCTGGCTGAGCCTCTACTCATGGTAACAATGTTTCAACTATAGAAGCCACTGGAGCTGAAACAAACAGGAGGCTTCCTTACCTGCCTAGGCCTCGGCTTAAAGCAACAGTGTTTCAATTATAGAAAATAAATAAACCCCAGAAACCTGATTCCAGCCAGCCTCGCTGGGACCTTGGGTCATTCGGCAGCCTGAAAGCCTGAAAACGGCCCTCAGCCCCTCACCAGGCTTGCCACACCCCAATGGGGTGAGGGTCCACACTGGAGGGCTTGGCCAGCCTGCAAATAGCCATCAGCCCCTCACCCAGGCTGGCCAGGCATGCCAGCTGGTGGACATCCCCTGAGGGGTCCCAGATTGCGAGAGGGCACAGGCTGGGCTAAGGGACCCCCCGAGTGCACAAATTTTTGTGCACCGGGCCCCTAGTTTAATATAAATGGGAGCATATAGTATGTAGTAGTCTTTTGTGTGTGGCTTCTTTCATTAAGCATAATATTTTCAAGTTTCACCCAAGTTGTATGTGTGTCAGTGCTTTATTCCTTACAGCTGAGTAATATTCCACTGGAGAGACTACATTTTGTTTAGCTATTCATCAGTTGATAGACATACACTTTCCACTTTTGAGCTATTGTGAATAATGTAGCTATAAACATTCATGTATAAGTTTTGTGTTTTTGTTTTTAATCCTCTCCTGAGGGTATTTTTTCCATTGTTTTTCAGAGAGAGTAAAAGGGAGGGAGAGAGAGGGGAAGAGAGACAGAGACAGAGAGAGACACATGGATGTGAGAGAGACATCGGCTGTTTGCCTCCCATATGTACCCCGACTGGGGGTGAGGAGCAAACACAGGTATGTGCCCTTGACTGGGAATTGAACCTACAACCCTTGGGTGTGCAGGCTGATGCTCTATTCACTGAGAAACACTGACCAGGGCCATGTACTTGTTTTTATGTGGGCATGTTTTTTTTTAAATAAATATATTTTTATTGATTTCAGAAAGGAAGGGATAGAGAGAACTATCAATGATAGAGAGAATCATTGATCTAGTGCCTCCTGCATGTCCCCAGTATCGAGTCTGCAACCTGAGCATGTGACCTGACGGGGAATTCAACCAGGATCTCCTTGTTCATAGGTCGATGCTCAACCACTTAGCCCATTTGTCTGTCAGGCAATGTGGACATGTTTTTAATGCCTTTGGGTATTACCTAAGAGTGGAATAGAAGGGTCATATGGTAACTCATTGTAACCTTTTGAGGAACCACCAGACTGTTTTCCAAAATGGCTGCACCAATTTTACATTCCTCCAGCAGTATCCAAGTAAGTGATCCAATTTCTCCACAACATTGCCAATCGTTTTTTATTCCAGCTGTCCTAGTGGGTATGAACTCGTCAGGTTTCGATTTTCCTTTCCCTGAAGGCTAATGTGTATTTATTTTTAATCCTTTTTTTCTCTGTTCTTCAGGTTAGGTCATTGGTACCAGTTTCTCTAAAGGGTCACTCATTCTTTTTTTCTGCCATCTCCAATCTGCTCTTGAACCCATATAGCAAAACTTTCATTTCAATTAGTTTTCAACTCTAGAATTTCCATTTTAAGGTAGTTTATTTAAGTATTTTTTAAATACTCACCCAAGAATATATTTTTATTGATTTTTTTAGAGGGCATGGGGGAAGAGAAAGAGAAAGAAACATCGATGTGAGAGAGAAACATCAGCTGGCTCCCATAGGCACCCCAACTGAGGATCAAATCTGCAGCCCGGACATGTGCCCTGACTGGGAATCGAACCTGCAACCTTTTGGTGCATGGGATAATGCTCCAACTGAGTCACCAGCCAGTGCGAGATTCCTCATGTCTTCATTGATTGTATATTTTCCTTCAACTATTTGAGTATATTTTCCTTTTAAAATTCTTTAACAGATTTAAGTAGCTACTTTGAAGTCTGCTAAATCCAGCACCTGGACCCATTTAGCATTCATCTATTGATTGCTCTTTCCTGAATATAGATTGATGTTCCTGTTTTTTGGTGTATTTAGTAATTTTTGGTTGGCAACTGGATATTGTGGATAAAACATTGTAGTCACTCCAGAGTCTGTCATGTTCTGCAGAGCTCGGCTGTTTATTCCAGGAAGCAGTTACTCTGCCTGGATTCACACTATGGATTTACACCCCTCTGGCTGCAGATTCCTGTGCTTACAGCTGCCCACTGCTGCTCTAAGCCTGGTCCACAGGTCCACCTTCTTCCTGCAAAGTCTGGTAGTTGGCAGGGATTTGAGCCGAGATGGGGCTCCTCCCTATGGCTTCCTTGCTAGGACAAGACTCCCACATCTTCCAGCTGCCCTGCCTTCTCTAGGCTCTGTCTGAGCCCATCCAGCTTTGGAGTTTGGCCACCTGAGGTGCATGTGCTGGAGGGTGTGCTCAGGGCATAGAAGATTCCCACGCCCGCTCCGCACTGGCTTCTCAGGAGTAAACGGCTCTTACAGCTTTCCCGTGTCCACCTGGTTGAACTTCAGGGGTGAGGGCAGCTATGCTAAAAACCTGTGTCTGGTTCCTCCTAAAGGTCTGACACTGCAGGATTTCCCTTTCAATGCCCACAGCCTTCCCAGCCCTCTGGTCCTTCTACACCTCACACTCACTGCTTGCAGACTCTTACTGCTTGCAGACTCTTACTGCTTGCTGTCTGAATTATCACTCATTTCCCCTTCTTACCTATCGCCTCTCCAGCTCCTAAAAGAGTCCATAGTAAGGACTCAGTACATGCTGAATCAGTAAGTGTTCCCTTTGTAGAACTGAAAAACAAAATGTAGCAATTAGTCAGTGAACAGCCATAGGGCAGAATGGTGTGTGTGTCAGGAGCCATATCTCTAAAATACCTAGCGTGGAGGCCTGGCCGGCATGGCTCAGTGGTTGATCGCCGACCTATAAACCAGAAGGTCACGGTTCAATTCCTGGTCAGGGCACATGCCTGTGTTGGAGGCTCGATCCCCAGTAGGGAGCATTCAGGAGGCAACCAATCAGTGAGCTCTCTCTCATCATTGATGTTTCTAGCTCGCTCTCTCCCTCTCCCTCTCCCTTCCTCTCTAAAATTAATAAGAATATATTTAAAAAATAATACCTAGCGTGGAACGTTGGACCAGACCCCTAGCCTCCCCGTGCCTCCGAGTCCTCACTTATCAGGTATAATCAGCCCTTATTTTCCCACTCACAGGCCTGACATGTATAGACATGGTGGGGAAAATGGAAGGTGTGCAAGTGTAAAATGCAGGCTACCGCGGGCGTGTCCCAGCAGTTTTACAAGCAGCACTCTTGTAGACTCTGCTGGGGGTGGGAGGGCCCTACTTCTGTCGCAATCAGATGCTGACTGCGCTGTCAGGGGAGGACTCCAGGCCCTGGCGTCCAGCTGGGGTCCTGATTCCCAGTGATGATAGGGAAGGAGAGGAGTCTGTTTGCTCACCTCACCTGCCCGTCAGGTGCGCAAGCCACACATTCACATGCAGCGGGCGAAGCCGAGTGTGGCCTCTAGGCTCCACTGCCACCAGACTTCACCTTGGGTTCCTCCCGAGTCCTGAGCTCATCAGTCTACCCTTTTCAATAAAAATGATTTAAGAACCGTGATTTCATTTCTATACCTTGGTAAGATTTCACATGCGTAAATCCTCGGATCAGGGAGGGGAGGAAGCCTTGGTCAGTTAGAGGGGACACTGCCAATTGGCCTGCAATGCCTTCTCAACACCTCATTCTGGATTCATGGCTCTGTTTTCGACATCCCTACCTCATCTCTGCAGCAGCAGTTCCGACAGTCCCCTCAGTGTGGAGCTGCCGTGGGCGTGGGAGGTGGCATTGCCAATGAAATAAACATCCTTTGTTCTTTGGGATGGTTGGCTGGAAAGTTTGCTTCGGGAGCTCTGCTAAGCAAACCTGGGGAGGAAACCCTCTCCCAGCTTCCCTGCTTGTCCGGAGGCTCTGGGGCAAGTGGCCCGTATCTGAATCCAAACCCACTGGACCTTTTTCTAACAAGTCTCCTAGAGGGAGTGTTCCTAGATGAGGAAGAATGGATTTCATCCCAGCTGCGTTTCCTAGAGGGGGTCTGGCAGCTCCTCAGGAGTTCCCCAGGGAAGGAGGGGCAGGAAAGCAGGTGGTGAGGCGAGAGGTGAGTCCACGAGGCTCAGCTACAGCTGTGCGTGTCCTCAGCAGAAACAGCTACCCTCTGCCAAAGGGAGCCTGGTGGGAAACCACCTGTCCTAGGGCAAATAGCAGGAGCCCATGATATTACCTTAAACCCGGCCACCGTCATCTGCACAGCAGGTGGGTGTGTGTCATTAAGAGTCTGGCTGGGAAACACACGCATCGTTATGTGAACAGAAAACTTAGCTGTGGCCAGAGCTGCGTACCCAGTGTACAGAGTTGTTGACACAGAAAAGGTAAAAAGAGAACTAACTAAGGTTCAGGTGAGCAGCAGCCAACCCCACCCACCCTTTGAGCTGGGGATGAGGGGAACAGGAAGCCAGGCTTGGAGGAGGAGGAGGCTCCAGGGACACAGTGGTCCGAGGTTGGGTTGGGAACTGCTGCCATGGCAGGAGCTGCCACAGTGGAGGTGGGGGGCTGAAGCAGCTGTGGGACAGGGAGGGCAAGTCGCTTTGCCCAGCTCTGCTGTTGCTCCCTTGGCATGACCTCCAGGAGCTGGTAAAGCAGGGCTTGGCCAGACAGCATTACTTGCGGAGGGTGGGGGTGGGGGGTTGGAGCTGAGAGCAGTCACCTAAGAGCTGACAGAGGCTGGGTCTTATCTGAGTGTTTCTAAAATCCTTCATGCTACCTTTTTTGGAATGGTATTAATAGGTGTTTGCCTATCTTTGTGATATGATGGTGAATATTCTGAAGGAAAGGGCAGGGAGGCCTCTGAGGGGCAGAGGCTGGTCACGGACTCCAGGCTGAGAGGAGCAAAGGGGTGCTGCTGGCCTCCCTCTTCACTACCCTGGAGCCTCACTGCTTTTAACCTCCCCTTTTCCTCCAGCACAAAGCACCATCTGCCACCTGGGACTCCCAGCCCTTCTCCCCTCCTTCCTCCTCTCGCTCCCATCCTACGCTTGTGCTTCTAGAAGCTTTCTTGAGGCCCAGGCAGGGCAGCAGCCAAATTGGGGCTGTGTGTGTGCTGCAGGATGCTCCAGTCCTGCCAGTGCCACCCCCACCCCCCACCCTGAAGCTTCTCCTGGTAAAGCCCCCGCCCAGGACTTCAGACACCTACACAGCTCCACTAAGGCCTGCCCCCACCTCTGCCAAGACCCTCACCCCACTGGTCACCTGGGAGGGTGGCTAGTGCTCGTGACCCTCATGCATCTCTGTGGCCCCAGCCCTGCCCTGTGGATGTGCTCTTGCTCTCCTATGCCCTGAGGTCACAGCCCAGCAGAGGGACAGACGTGCAACCCCATGGTGTCTGTCACCCAGGATCAGAACCCGTTGCTCTGCTCACACATTAGTGACTAGTCACTGCGGAGCTGCCTGGCTAGCCCTCTGCAGCCTAGGCTAGGGTTTCCTGGATGTGAAAACAAAACCAAACCCATGTGTGCGTTTGAACCACTGTAACACCATCCTTTCTGCTAAATCACCGGATCTCATTCTCAGGGACACAGCCACAGACGGGCAGTTCACTCCAGAGGACGTGCCAGGCTCGGTGGGCGGGCAGCAGCGGGAGGTCAGGGAAAGGCAAGTGGATACAGCAGAGGCATCAGACAGGGGTGTGAGACGGGACTGCTCCCACTGCCAGTGGGAGTGTAAGGGGCCTGGCGTTTTTGGAGGACAGTTTGGCCACTGATGTCTTATAATATAAAGTGCATGCCCTCCAGCCAAACAGCATTTCCAGGTCTTTTAGAGACCTGGCCCCCAGGTGCAGGAGAGGCTTGTAAAGAATGTTTTTGCAATATTGTTGGAAGTCTCTAAACTCCTGTTTTACTGAGGTTGTGAAATAAACAGCTGCACGTGTACTAAAGAGAATATTCTGAAGTAGAAACAGCTCCAAGACACACATTAAAGCAAAAGCTGTAACAAAGTATCCATTTATGTAAAACCCAAAACATAAACAGAGTTGAATTGTGTCTAAAAGATGTTGACGTCCTAACCCCAGGACCTGTTACCATGGCTTTATTTGGAAAGAAGATCTTTGTAGATGATCAAGGTAAGGTGAGGTCATAAAGGTGGGCCCAGCATGCCTGGTGTCACCCATTACCATGGTACTGAAAAAAACTCCTAAAAAAAGGAAAATAAGGAGTGCTGGGGAGGATGCGAGGAGTCTGCATCACTGCTGGCTCATGTGCAGTGGTACAGCCACTAGGAAAGCAGTGTGGGGTTCCTGATTAACACATGATCCAGCAGTTCCACTTCTGGATATATATATACCCCAGAGAACTGAGAGCAGATCTCGAAAAGCTATTTGCATACCCATGTTTATTACAGCATTTTTCACAATAGCCAAAAGGTAGGAGCAACCCGAGGGTCCATTTGGGACAGCCACACTGGAAACGGACCTAGAGGGGAAGGAGCTGGCTCGGGCTATGGCTGAGAGCCACCAGCAAGCCCTGGCTCTGCCCCAGCGCAGTCTGTGAGTGGGCAGGGCACTTCCTGTTGCTCCGGCCAGATAAACATTGGCGCTTACTCTTCCAGCTGGCATGGCTTTCGCCTCTTGGGAACAACGGCCCTGTTGTACCAGCCAGGCATGCCATGCGTGCCTCAGACTCATTCAACCCGACAAACCGTGGGGACCAGCTCCCCCAGAGTGGCCCAGGGACCCTGAGGTCAGACCTGTGACATGAGCGCCTTCACACTGGCTGAAAGGACCCACACAGCCAAGTGGAAATACAATGGTTATCTGAAAGGACAGGAGCCCGGAATGAGGGTCCTTTCTCTGCTCTCCCACACACAATGCACGGGCCTGCGTCTGGGGCCCACGAAGCAAGCCCTGCCCTCGGGGTCCTGCCCCAATGCCTTCCGGGCACACAGGTCCCTTTCACTGAGCTGATGCAGATGGTTCCTCCTGCCAGGCACTGAGGGGGCGCTCCCAGCGAGGCTGGCACTGGCCGCTGCTGTCCTCTTGCTCACAGGGATGACCCTGCCTGTTGGCACCCTGTTCTCCTGGTTTCCTGAGTGTGGGTGTGTGAGTCTGAGGGGCAGGAACTGGGCAGGGTCCCACTCCCAGGCCAGCCTATGGGAGGATCAATATGTGCCTTTCCCTCACATGGCGCCCCCTGCTGCCTCTCCCCACGAGGGCAGACAGCTCTGTTGTGAGTGGTTGTAGAAATGTCAGCTCAACTCTAGATTGGCTGGTGAACAGAGACATGGCCCTAGAAACAGCCAAATTCAGCTTGCTGCCTGCGTAAAGCTCTGAACTGAAACACGAACAGGGGCCTCTGGGCAAAGGCTGGGCTGCTGGGATTTGCATCCTGGACAGAGGCCCGTGCATCGTCAGTGCCTGCTCTCCCTCCAGTGGTGGTTACTTGTGAAGACACCATTGTATTAGGCAGGTTGTACTATGGCAACTTGAGTGAGCAAAGGATTAAGGCAGAGCTCTTTCCATTAATTTGGACTAAAATGGTTTCTCTTGGGTAGAATTAGCACTTTACTGTATAGGGAGGGGAAATTTTCCTTCTTACCCTTTTAGGTTCTATACCTGAGTCCTGCAACAAATTAAACTAGCAGGAGAAAAGGTACAGTGTTTATTTTATGTGCATGATGGCTTCACAGAAAATGGGTGAGAAATCCAAGAAGCTGCTAGAAATGGGAGAAGTAACTAGACACATGAAGAATGTTTGAGGCCTTGGCTGGGTAGCTCATTTGGGTAGAGTGTTGTCCCCATACCCCAAGGCTGTGGGTTTGATCCCCAGTCAAGGCAGACCAATAACCCAAGGAACTTTGTCCTTCTAATGGAGAGAAGACCGAGTTCTCATTTTCCATCAGTGTACTTTGATATTAAGCTTCATTTTCAAAAATTTAATTCATTCAACCCTGGGCAATGTTTGATTCCTGCTCAAGGGCACGTACCTGGGTTGTAGGTTCGCTCCTGGCCCCTAGGTCTGGGGCATGTGTGGGAGGCAGCCAGTGGATCTGAGAGACACCTCTCTCTCTCTCTCTCTCTCTCTCTCTCTCTCTCTCTCTCTCTCTCTCTCTCTCTCTCTCTCTCTCGTCTGGCCAGGCTATGGCAGGAGCAGGAAACTCGTGTGCATGGCCTTCCTCACCCCCATGGTTGATGGACACTGACCCCCAAAGAAAGACTGGGCTTTCTTAACCTCCAAACATCAAAGGACCCATTTAAGTGCCTCCTTGTGGGGTCATAGCCATCGAGAGCCCAGCTCATGGGGGCAGGTGGCCACATTACCTGCTCTAGGAAGTTAGAGTCCTGGTAGCCTTTGGCCTAGACTGCCAGGCAATGGCTGCCCAGCGTGGAGGCCTGGGGCCAGGCAAGGGACCCCAGGAAGGAGAGCCAGGTTGGCAGGCCCCCTGCAGGAGCCATGGGGGATGGGCTGGGTACCTGGTGCCCCGTCTTGGTGACCAGGGCCCCCTGCTGGCATCCTCTGCAGGCAGTGTCCTGGCTTTTGAGAAACTCTGATCCTGCCACAGGCTGGGCCGCAGGACAGGGACACTCCAGTGCCTCATGGCTGGAAGGCAAAGGGAAAGCCAGAGCTGATCCTCTCTGGGGACATGCTCCGTGACCTTGGCACCTGCTGAGTGTTCAGAACTTTTCCTCCACGGTCCTCCCCTGGGACACCTTAACTTCAAACGCTGGAAGGACAATACTCTCAACAATAAAGATTAAAGAAACATAGCTCTGGAACATTGCACTGTAAATATCCAAATAATAATAATGATGAGAAAAAATCAAGATGGCGGCATAGGTGAACACCGGAATTGCAGCTATGCACAACTATTTTAAAACAACAACGAAAAGAAAAAACAGACACCACCCAGACCCACAGGAAGGCTGGCTGAGTGGAAATTCTACAACTAGAAAGAGACTGAGATGCAGAGGAGGTGAGGAAATAAAGTGCAGAGGTACGGAGGTGTGCACAAAGGGGCTTTCAGAAAGGGTTGGAAGCATTTCGTACCAGAGGGAAGCACAAGCTCCCAACGGCTCTGAACTCCAGTTCCAGGCGAGTTTCTGGGAACTCAGAACCATACGGGGAGGAGCTGGTCTGTTGGGCACTGGGAGAAACTCCAGAGCAGCTTGAGAACTGGTGCCTCTCAGGGAGGGGCTGAGAATCGGCCATAGCTGATTGCTCCGCCCTATAGACTTCCCGAGACCCCGCACCACCCAAGCTGCACACAGAGGCTTTTGCATATAAAAGGCTGGGAAGCCCCAGGCAGAAGCTAAAAATAGCACCTCCTTGGAGATACAAGTGCCAGCGTACCCAGGGGTTTTGTACCAAAGCCCCACTGAAACAACTCTTGCCCCATAAGGTGTCTCCAGCACAGAAGTTCTACCATTGTAGACACAGCTGATTTGCATAGCCAAGTGGCTTGGAGGTCATTTCCTCTCAGTGATCACCTAACACAGAAAGCCACTCTATCAACCAGAGAAGCAGCCAAAATGCGGAGACAAAGAAACAGATCACAAATGACAAAAATGGAGGAAAGAAAACGACTGGATGTAGAGTTCAAAACCACAGTTTTACGGTTTTTCAAGAATTTTCTAGAAACCGCCGATAAATTTAGTGATACCCTCAATAAATCTAATGAGACCCTCGAGGATGTGAAAAAGGACCAACTAGAAATTAAGCATACACTGACTGAAATAAAGAATATTATACAGAGATCCAGCAGCAGATTAGAGGATCACAAGAATCAAGTCAAAGATATGAAATGGGAAGAAGCAAAAAATACTCAAATGGATAAGCAAAAAGAAAAAAGAATCCAAAAATATGAAGACAGTGTAAGGAGCCTCTGGGACAACTTCAAGTGTACCAACATCAGAATTATAGGGGTTCCAGAAGAAGAGAGAGAGCAAGATATAGAAAACATATTTGAAGAAATAATGTCAAAAAACTTCCCCTACCTGGTAAAAGAAATAGACTTACAAGTCTAGGAAGCGCAGAAAATCCCAAACAAAAGGAATCTAAAGAGAACCACACCAAGACACATCATAATTAAAATGCCAAGAGCAAAAGACAAGAAGAGAATTTTAAAAGCAGCAAGAGAAAAGCAATCCATTACCAACAAAGGGGCACCCATACGACTGTGAACTGATTTCTTAACAGAAACTTTTCAGGCCATAAGGCAGTGGCAAGAAATATTCAAAGTGATGAATAGTAAGAACCTACAGCCAAGATTACTTTACCCAGCAAAGCTATCATTCAGAATTGAGGGTCGGATAAAGAGATTCACAGACAAAAAAAAGCTAAAAGAGTTCATCACCACCAAACCAGTATTATATGAAATGCTGAAAGGTATCCTTTGAGAAGAGGAAGAAGAAAAAGTAAAGATAAAAATTATGAACAACAAATACATATCTATCAACAAGTGAATCTAAAAATCAAGTGAATAAAAAAATCTGATGAACAGAATAAACTGGTGAATAGAATAGAATCAGGGGCATGGAAAGGGAGTGGAATGACAATTTTCAGGGGGAAAAGTGTTGGGGGTGCAGGAAGAGACTGGACAATAATTGTGCAATTATGAATGAGAACAGCAGCGGGGGTAAGGACAGAGGGTGGGGTGGGAACTAGGAGGAGGGGAGCTATGGGGAGGGGAAAAAGAGGAACAACTGTAATAATCTGAACAATAGAGATTAAAAAAATTATGATGATGATAAAATGGAGTAATTTTTCTTCCAAAAAATGCAGGAAGGAGAGAGAACGGCACAGCCTCAGGGACAAATAGGGCCTCTTAACCTTTGGTCTCCCTCCTTGGGTAGACATCTGTGTCTTGGCCCTCCTGTTAGCAAGCAGAGTGAGCCAGGCCTCTGGCCCCAGTGCTGGCTCCTGCAAAGAAAATGCAACGTGTTGGCACAGAGGCTGCTAACTGGTCACCCCCAGGCTGATTCTGGCCCACAATATGTTTGAATGTAGCCCAGCCAGTGAACAAGTTTACCATTAAAAATTGAAGGTTTCGCCCTAATCGATTTGGCTCAGTGGATAGAGCGTCGGCCTGCGGACTCAAGGGCCCGAGGTTCGATTCCGGCCAAGGGCATGTACTTTGGTTGCCAGCACATCTCCAGTGGAGAGTGTGCAGGAGGCAGCTGATAGATGTTTCTCTCTCATCGATGTTTCTAACACTCTATCCCTCTCTCTTCCTCTCTGTGAAAAATCAATAAAATATGTTTAAAAAAATTGAAGTTTCCTGATATAAACCTAGATTTCCAGCTTTTTTTTTTTTAAAAAAAAAATAAGAAAGTAAGAAACCAAGATGGTGGCATAGGGAAACACTGGGAATTACTGCCTCGCACAACCATTTCAAAACCACAACGAAAAGAAAAAATGGACACCACCCAGACCCACAGGAAGGCTGACTGAGTGGAAATTCTATAACTAGAAAGAGACTGAGACTCAGAGGAGGTACGGAAGTAAAGTGCAGAGGTACGGAGGCGCGCGTGCTGAAGGGAGCCCACAGAAAGGGCTGGCAGCATTTCGCACCGGAGGGAGGAACAAGCTCCTGACAGCTCTGAACTCCAGTGCCAGGCGAGTTTCTGGAGACTCAGACTCATATGGGGAGGAGCTGGACTGTCTGGCACTGGGAGGATCTTCAGAGTGGCTTTCTCTCGGCAGTGCTGAGGGTCACTGAGACCCGGTGCCTCGTAGGGCAGGGCTGAGAATCAGTCATAGCTGTTTGCTCCACCCTGTTGATTCCCCAAGACCCCACACCACTCAAGCTGCTTGCAGAGGCTTTTGCATATAAAAGGCTGGGAAGCCTCAGGCAGAAGCTAAAATACCATCTCCTTAGAGTTCCAAGAGACAGTGTACCCAGTGGTCAGAGCGGGACCACCCAGTCTGAAACTCCTCAGATCCATAAGGGACACACTCAGGGGGCAGACTCAATGGGCACCAAAGCCCCACTGAAGCAAGTCTTGCCCCATAAGGGTGTCTCCAGCATAGAAGTTCTCCCACCATAGACACAGCTGATTCTCACAGCCATGTGACCTGTCAGTGAGGTCAATTCCTCTCAGTGATACCAATAGCAATCAAAGCTTAACTACAACAAGACTGTGCACACAGCCCACCAAGGGGTGCACCAAGTGTATCCACCTCAGGTAATTGGGGAGGCTGAGCCACTGGGCCCTATAGGACACCTAGCACATAAAGCCACTCTATCAACACAGGGAAGCAGCCAAAATGCAGAGACAAAGAAACAGATCACAAATGACAGAAATGGAGGAAAGCAAACGACTGGATATAGGGTTCAAAACCACAGTTATAAGGTTTTTCAAGAATTTTCAAGACACCGCCGATAAATTTAGTGAGACCCTCAAGGATATGAAAAAGGACCAATCAGAAATTAAGCATACAATGACTGAAATAAAGAATAACATACAGAGATCCAACAGCAGACTAGAGGATCACAAGAATCAAGTCAAAGATCTGAAATACAATGAAGCAAAAAACACCCAACTGGAGAAGTAAAAAGAGAAAATAATCCAAAAATGTGAAGACAGTGTAAGGAGCCTCTGGGACAACTTCAAGCATACCAACATCAGAATTATAGGGGTGCCAGAAGAAGAGAGAGAGCGAGATATTGAAAACCTATTTGAAGAAATAATGACAGAAAACTTCCCCTACCTGGTGAAAAAATGGATATACAAGTCCAGGAAGCACAGAGAATCCCAAACAAAAGGAATCCAAAGAAGACCACACCAAGACACATCATAATTAAAATGCCAAGGGCAAAAGACAAAGAGAGAATCTTAAAAGCA
The DNA here is from genome assembly GCA_004026665.1 of Murina feae. Lineage (NCBI taxonomy): Eukaryota > Metazoa > Chordata > Mammalia > Chiroptera > Vespertilionidae > Murina > Murina feae. The sequence continues at coordinate 29,950 of PVJC01019587.1, forward strand.
GCAAGAGAAAAGCAATCAGTTACCTACAAGGGGGAACCCATACGACTGTCAGCTGATTTCTCAACAGAAACT
>PVJC01019588.1:0-30147 GCA_004026665.1 Murina feae
TTTTTATTGATTTTTAGAGAAAGAGGAAGGAAGAGGGATAGAGAGCTAGAAACATTGATGAGAGAGAAACATAGAAAGGCTGTCTCCTTCATTCCCCCTACCAGGGATCAAGCTTGCAACCTGGCATGTGCCCTGACTGGGAATCAATCTCGTGACCTCTTGGTTCATGGGTTGATGCCCAACTCTAACCTTCCCATGAACACACAAGTTTAGCAGACATAGACACAAACAGTGAATAGAGTGGTAACTATACACAGGCAGCCCAAGGCCAGTTACAAATAACATCTACTAGCTTCTTTTAGCTTAGAGCTGGGGGCAGATCTGTGGTTGGACTGAGGATCCCTGAGGTCTGCACCCACCTATAAGCTAGCCCACCTCCCTTTGAGTCTCCCTCCTGAGATTTCCAAAAAAGTCTTTAGAATGAACTCAGTCTAGCCTAGCTCTGGCTAGTGGGCCCCCTGCTTAGAGATTACAAAGTCAGACACTCAATGAGGGGAAATTAGTCTCTGCTTCAAAGCCAAACACCTAGGTCTCTACTAGAGATTCTAACTCTACTTCTTAAGAAAACTTGCTGCAGGTTCAGGTTGGGTACAGCATGTAGTCTCCTCTGCAGGAGCAGGTTCAGCTGCCCTGGGCTCAAGGGGATAGATCAAAAGAGACTCTGATTTAGAATGTTGCCTGACCAACCCTCTTTCTCTAAAATCAATTAAAAAATTAGGGGTAAGCACTTCCTCCTCATTCCAGACAAAAGCCTCTGAGGGTCTCATACTTTGAATGTCTAGGTCTGAATTCCTCTCTAATCCTGCACAGAACTGCACCCAGTGGGCGTATTCAGGACTTTACAGAGCTTAACCAAACAGTATCCTGTTGAGGATGGTGTTCACAGCCTGCAGGGAGTGGGGACTGGCTCTACTTCTCCTTCCAGTGGCTGCCTGGCTGAAAGGAAGGATTGATTCCCAGTCAGGGCACAGGAAACTCGGAAGAACCTTCCTATGGTACAGTCACAGAGTTCAGCACTTGACCCTCTGTCTCCCTGAAAGAAGCCTTCTGGGGGACAGAATCCAAAAACTTATGTGCTATGTCACTTTAGAGCCAGCTCTGAGTGGTACCAGTGCTCTCTTGTCACCACACCAAGCAGGAAAGGGTAGAAAATAAGCCTCTTACAGGACTCTGATCTCTCTCCTCAGCTGGTCTCATCAAAGTGGAGATCAAAATTCCCTTCTCCACTTGGGCTCCGAACTCTTCAGAGTAGTCCAAAATTTGAGACCTGTGTCACTGCCCCATGCCACTGACCCACCTCCACAGGTGGGGGGATGGGTTTCGACTTTGTGCTCCAGGTGGAACAGACCTTTCTCCTTTCCCCAAGCCAAACAGTTTAGTCACTAACTAGGGCTCTGCACGTTGCCTTTCAAGAAGGTCCCTCAAAGTCACTGCTAGGTGTACCTGCAGACCATTCCCCCAAGCTCAAACATGGCAGTGCAGCCTCTCCAGCAGTCAGAGCCCAGAGCAAACTTATTAAGCTGGGACTGCTAACAACAGGAGTGCTCCTTCACTGGGAAGGTGCGATCCAATTCTCTCAGGCAGACAGAATCCCCCTGGTTCCCTCTGCCCGATGCTAAGTGGGCTCTCCTTCCAGTCTCTGCTGTTCTGGGTTTGGGATCCCTGCAAGGGGTTGAGACCCTACACTTCCAGGGGGAGGGAGGTTTGCAGCCATGATATCCTCCAGCCTCTCAGCCATCGCACCTGCTTGAGGGGGCTCTTCCTTTCCTTGACTACACTCCTCTTACCAATCTCCATTGGCTTCTTCAGTGCTCCTTACATAGAATATTCCTGATCAGCTACTCTTCAATTGGTTTTCAAGTTGATTGCTCTGTACTTGAGAAGCAAATCTGGTCCCTGGCTGGGAGCATCAGCACACAGGCTGCAGCTCTGCAGCCATCTTTGATTTGGGTTTGATGCTCAATAATTGCCTTTAGCATGAAACTCAGCCCCCTTCTTTACTACTCATGTGGTCATGCTCAGAAGTAAAAATAAAATAGGTATAGTAAGTTTTCTTTGCTGTTGTGACTGCAGATACCAGATAAAAACGAGAGAAATAATAATTTGTTCAGTTTATGACATGGCCTTCAAATATATTATTATTTAATTCTTGCCTTTTGTAATTGCTATTTCACATGGAAAATAGACTGAGTGTTTCATTAGCTTCCCTAATCAAGACTGCTGGCCCAAACAGACTTGGGTTCAAATTATTGTTTGGCAACTTGAGAGCTATGTAACCTGGAGCCAGTTACTAAGTTCTCTGAGTCCCAGTGTCCCCAGATATCAAATAGATATAACTTTTAAAGCCAATATAGAGTGTTAGTACAATATCTGATGCATTGCAGGATCCGGACAATAAAATAATAATTCCTCTGGTTTTATAACCAACACAACTTTGTTTATTCAAAGGAATTGCTTATGCTGGGGAGATAACAACTAAGAAGTCAAACAGGTGACACGGTGAAGTAACCCAGAAATTAGTAACAGAAAGAAACTGCCACCAGACCTGGAATGGGAGGCACATGGAGGAAGAGGACCCACCAAAACCCAGAAGCCAGCTAAGAGCTGGAGCCACAGCAGGGGAGCACCGAGGAGACTTGGGTTCTCAGGAAGCAGAGTGAGAAGGGGACTCACCTTGGTGTCTCCCCCGCTCTGCCTCCAGAGCCTCTTACTGGCTAAACTAAGTAAAAGCCAGAGCGTTAAGGAGCCTGGGAATGAGGCTTCTTGTGGAATCAAAAAGAGGGTTCTGGAAGGTGTGGGCATCGGGTCAGAGAGCAACCAGGCAGTCAGTTGGCACAGTAGATAAACACAGACAGTAGTTACTAGCCTGCAGTGTACAATCTGGAACTCAATTTAAAATTCTCTAACTATTGTTCTTCCTTTTCCCTGGGAACTGGATCAGGACTATGAATTTACAGTGTAGTGTTATGCTTATAATCAAGTTTGTCTAAATAGTTGAGATTTTACATTAATTATTTTTTCTTAAAGACTAAAAATATTTTGTCTTCTCTCAAATGAGGTTACATACACATGTGGTTAAGGGAATTTCCACAACACCAGTGTCATGAGTAAATCCACATTGTGGTTAACCACACCAGTCCCTAATTTTTGGAGCAAACTCTTCAAAACAGCATGCTCATCCAGGCTTTGAGCTTAGTCATGACTCCTAGGGTTAGAAGAGATTGCTTTTTCTCATGGCTGTGTGCCCGACATCTAAAACGGTGCCTGGCAGCTAGTCGGCATTCACAACCTCTTTGGAGAAGAATGAACCAAACCTGAGGTTATCTTTGGCCCAGCCCCTCTCACTCAGAGCCAGCATCTCATTTCTGACCCAGCTCCCTGCTTCTACTCTATATGCCTCCACTTGCCGCGCACCAGAGCCAATCATTATCCCTCTGGAGGCACTGTCATGTTTGGCCTGAAAACTTCAGCAGCCTCTGACTGGTTTCCTGGCTCTGCTCTTGCCCCTCCTGATCAGTCTCCATCCCGCAGCCAGTGATCTTCTGAAGTAGGTGCATATCTCATAGGCCACTTTAGAGCGTCTCAGTGGCTCCTGCCCCATTTTCAACCTCTCGTGGGATGCAGCCAAAACACCTCTGGATAGCATCAAAGGTCCCTTAGACTTTCCTGTCCAAGTCAGCTGCTTCTCTCGCTCGCCACAGGTGTCCTGAGGGTCTCCTCGTTCCCTTAGGCTCCAGGCTTGCATTATTCCCTCTGTGGGGAAGACGCCTCCCCACCTTGTCCAGCTTTAAGATCATATTTCAAAGCCACATTTTCTGAGGGGTCTTTCCAACTTTTGTAGACAGTTTCTTGGTTTCTACTACACCCACCAGTGGTGACAATTTATGTTTCGGAAGCCCCCACCACACCTTGCTCCTCAGGCCAATAATCCCAGCTATAGCCTAACTATATACTGTGGGCACATTTCAAATGTGAGCCAAATTTGTCAGAGGAGCGCTACAGTTTTATTTCACAGATAAAGAAACTCTTATCTCAGTGCTGTGGAAGTTTTTATCTGCCGTCCTTTCCTTCCCCTCTATGCTGCTGGCAGCCATCTGAGCCAGAGTCTCCTCTCTCCATATCCAGATTATGGCCTTGGTTGGCCATCGGAGGCATGTGCTTTTCATGAGTATGGTCAGCATCAAGCAGTCACCTTATTATTTTTTCTGAGTCATGCAAAGAGTCTAGTACAGTGCTGGTTTCATATGTATTCCACAGAATTATACCATATTCCAAAAAGGTTTTAAGAGAATGAGGTAGCCCTCACCGATTTGGCTTAGTGGATAGAGCATTGGCCCATGGACCAAAGGGTTCTGGGTCCCATTCCAGTCAAGGGCATATACCTTGGTTGCAGGCTCAATCCCCAACCCTTGTTGGGACATGTGTGGGTGGCAACCAATCTCTGTGTCTCTTTCACATTGATGTTTCTCTCTCTATGTCCCTCCCCCTCCCTTCCACTCTCTCTACCATACTCCAAAGAATAAGTGGAAACATATCCTCAGGTGAGGATTAGCAAAAACAAAACAAAACAAAAACAGAAATCAACACAAACCATTATGCTCAGTTAATATTTGATAAAGGAGGCAAAAACATACAATGGAGTCAAGATAATCTCTTCAATAAATGATGCTAAAAATTTTGGACAGATACATGCCAAAAAAAAAAAAAAAAGAATGAGGTAGGATTGAAAGAAAAGTGAAATAAAATCAAGGTAGATAAGGCACCTTAAAAAGTATCTACCTTTAATTTACCAACTATTTATTAAGCACCTACTATGTTCCAAGCATCATACAAGCCACTGGATATACAAAGTTAAAACTCAGTCCCTTCCTCAAAAGCTTCCTCTTGTTTCCCCAGTTTGCTGAAGCCACAGAATAAGAGTACCAGACAGCTCTCTTCCTTTAGGAAACATCATGTATATTTACCCATATATCCATGTATCTATGTCAAGACATCTATACTTAAACCAAATAAGGGATGAAATATAAAGGGTGCGTTCCTGGAGGTCCTTATTTGCTTAACCATTTTTGTTTCTCTCTTCTTGTTGCTATCATCTGAGATATGCCTTTTTGATTGTTTCATTTTTTGGTATTGTTGTTGGTCTTTGTAGTTAGTAACCTAATGTTTCTAAAAACTATTCAGGGACTTCTTCCATCGTGGTCTCTGCATCCACATTCCATCCTGGGGCTGTTGAAACAAGGTTGTTTCCTTTTACAAGGCACTGCCTCATGCTTCCAGCTCTGCTCAATGCATCACGCTGTCATAGAAATCCTTCCAGGGCCCATTTGGAAATAGATTGATTACTTTGAAAATGAATGGTGTGTCTTGGGAAAAAAACAAATGAATCGAATGGAAAAATGAATGAACATCATGAAATTTACCTTACCAGCTGGAGACATGACATATTCATGAGTTCCTTGGAGACAATCCTTTTATAAGAATTCACTATTAAAGAAAGTCTGCAGTTAGGTGGAGTCAGAGTTCAGCTTAAATGTATTTATATTTGAATGAAAAACACCCTCTGAAAGAAAAGCCTAGAATTAGAATTTTTAATTTCATGTGAAGGCCGGTTGGAGTGATGGTGGACTTGCTGCAGGCATCTCCTCTCAGGCCTTCCAAGTCTTTGTGATGTGTTTAATGAGACTGGACGTCTGCAAAAGGTTCTGTTCGGTCCCATTGACATTTATTGGGCACCCATTCAGTGTAAGGCATTGTGACATCCTGTGGGGCTATAAGGACAAACAAGATAATGTCTTTAATTCAATTCAATGAGAAAAATAGATGTCTAAGTAAATAAAAGAAAAGGTTTTATTTGGGGTTCTGGTGAATGATTACGATTTGCACAACCAGAAGTGTTCCTATCACTAAGTATAGTATGGGAACCACAGATCATGTCCACTTGATTTACAGTTGAGGTGCCCATGAGATGAGGGATATTGGGGTGCCCTGATGTAGGAGCTTCTTCGTGTCAGAGCACCAAGAGAAAGTGATTGACAGGTGTGTGTTTGTCAGCTGCTGGGACCTACTTCTCCATGTTGAGTACGTCCTTTCAGGTTCTAGACTCGAGCAAGGGGAAGACTGAATCATTCCATTAGCAACAATATTCAATGGTACTGACCATCCTATGTGCTAATTAGTGGTCATCCTGGGGACCTAATCACCACATAGGATGTTGTGTTTTTAATGTGAAAATATTACAAAGCCATTAAATGAATAAAAAATTAATTTGTGAAATGCACCACATTTATGTGTGGGTTACTACCTATGTAGAGCTTTGCCTGCAATGGGTTCTCAGGTGTAAAATGAATGTTTGAGAGTGTATTTTCCCCAAAGTCACATAGAGTTGAGTCTGAGCTGAAGGTAGATTTCTCCTACCAAGTTGGAAGAAACACTAATGTGAAGAAGCCATGAAAAAGCTCAGGCCCATTGAACCAAGGTTGGTATAGAATAAAATCTTAAAGAAATGAAATATTTTCATCATATTTTGCCTGATTCCAGTGGTGGGGGCAGGAGGATGGAGTAAGGAGTTAAAGTAGTTGCATTTCTCTGTATTCCTACAATTATGTGGAAGGAGAGAGTGCGATTAAATAAAGCATGTGGGAATTCCAATATAGGCATATGATCCAGCCAAATTTTTCCTTACAAATAAATAGTATTTCTGTGGCCTCAAAAATAATTTACAGATTAGAACCAGCATTTAAACCACAAGTGTATGCTAATTTCTAGATCACTTGGGAAGAGGGCACCAATCCTATCTAATAAAAAAGTAATATGCAAATTAGGCATCACTCCATGACAAAGATGGCCGTCCCCATGAACACAAGATGGTGGCTCCCATAGCCACAAGATGGAGGCACTCATAGACACATCCTCCTATCTAATAAAAGAGTAATATGCAAATTAGGCATCACTCCATGACAAAATGGCCACTCCTATGAACCCAAGATAGCTGCCCCCATGGCCACAAGATGGCAGCTCCCAGTCCGGCTCAGCCCTGCCACTGAAGTGGTCAGGACTGTTAGCCAGGCAGGTGGCAGGGGAGGCGGGGGACCCTAGGGGCAAAACAGGTGATCAGGGGGCCAGAGGCAAGGCCAGAGATCGCAGGGGCCTGGGTTCTGCAGAGCCAGCAATTGGAGGGGCAGGGGCAGAGCCTGCAATCACAGGGGTCTGGGCACCAGTGGAGGCAGCAAAGCAGGGGTCTGAGGGTCCTCTGCCCAGGCCTGTGGCCTTGGCCAGAGGCTTCCAGTGGGGCAAGGGCAGAGTTGGTGATGGCAGGGTCCGGGATCAGAGCCAGTGATCACAGAGGCCTGGGCTCTGTGAAGCCAGTGATCAGAGGAGCTTGGGGGTCCCCTGCCCAGGCCTGCAGCTTCAGCCAGAGGTTACAGGCCTGGGCAGGGGTGGAGCCATGATCAGAGTGAACTACAGAGGAAAAACCTTTTCTGACCGCTCATTGTTTAAGTTCCCTGTATGCCACGGGTAATATTCTTAGTAACTTGGGTAATAAAATTCCTAAAGGCAATCTAGGGTTTTTCCACCATGCTCCTGGAGAAAAAAAATGAAGGTCTACTGCTGGAGGGCTAAGAAATGTCATATCCTGCCCTAGCCGGTTTGGCTCAGTGCATAATGCCTCAGCTTGCTGATTCAGGGTATATGTTCAATTCTGACCAAGGGCATGTACCTAGGTTGTAGGTTCCTCCCTGGCCAGTGCTCAGGTCAGGGCATATGCAGGAAGCAACCAATCAAAGAGTTCCTCTCACTTTGATGTTTCTCTCTGTTTTTCCCTTCTCTTCCACATTCTCTAAAAATCAATGGAAACATATCCTCAGTTGAGGATATAAAAAAGGAAAGAAAGAAATGTCATAACCTATGAAAGACACATCTTGAAAATGCCTAAAGAAAGTTGTCATTTTTCATGGTCAAGGGACTGGAGTCCATGTTGATGAAACCACCTTGGTGGCTGCAGTGACTGGCAGTGGCTGCAGCAGTGGAGTGATGGGGCTGGTGGCTTCCCTATTAGTCTGGTTGCCACCAACAAAGGTAGGCCAGACTGTGGCTTAGGCCCGCTCCCCAAGGGGATTAGGGAGTGGGCCTAAGCTGTCAGTAAGACACCTCCTGAGGGTTCCCAATATATGAAGGGGGCTAGCTGGGCTGAGGACCTCCTCCTCTCAGAGCACAAATTTTGTGCACCGGGCCCCTAGATTTAGATAAGTATGAAAAAAGGCAATCGGTAATTATATTTTTTCATGTTTAGTAGTCTATATTATTAAAAATAAAATGAGGATCTTTTGGAAATATTAAATTTCCTGCTTCTATTTTTCTTGCTCAGATTTTTTAAACACAAAAATTACCCAATTTGGGGTTGGGGAAAACAAACTCTCTCTCTAGGTATTATACACCTCAGCAAATGTGTGCACATGCTCACCTGAGTACGGCAGGCTTTGCCCAAGCTGGTCCAGGACAGTTGATAGGCAGTCATGGATGTTGATGGATGGGTGCTCCAGAGTGCAGCCCGATTGTGGTTTCTTAAACATGCCACGTCCTGGGCATGAGAAGGGCTCGTTAGTGAAATGAAATACTACTCTGTCACTGTTTCCTTACTCACAATTCAATCATGGCAAATCCTTCCCCAGTGCTGCCACTGAAATCATTACATCCAGAATTAAACATGGTGTAACAGAGCAGGCGACAATACCCTGAGGTGCTATTGACATGTCAGGTCTCACATCAATAATCAGCTTTCCCATACAGTGAATATGAAAAGACCTGCAGATATGGATTCTTTTTTCTCCCTTTAGAATGAGTGTAATCACCGCCTGTTCCTGATTCGCTTCCATCGGCCGGTCTGCCTCCATGTGGCCTGAGCTGTCATTGGTGCTGCTCCCCCTTCTCCCTCCAGTCACTGACCTCACTCTAGAAACCTGTCCAACTCAGCTTTCTAGGAGCCCTGAGACCCTCTGTGCAGGGTCTTCTTTCTCCCCACCAGTCTGTGAGCCCTTGAATCCAAACTTTTTTCTGACGTATACATCTACTCTCCACCATCGTGGATCCCCTCACTCTCCTCTTGCCTCATATCCCTTCAGATTTCTGCACTTTCTTTTCCTCTTGGCTTCATTCATCTTCCTCATCCCTCCATCACCCTCCCCCTCACCTTCGTGGAAGCAGCATGATGCTGAGGAAGGAGAACAGCTTTCACAGTGCAGAGAACTTAGTCCAAGTCCCGCCTCCACTCTCCCTGTTACAAGGAAACAAACCTTTATTCCTGTCACTTTATTTTCATCTCCATGTGAAAGACCTTGACAGCTTTTACACTAATAAAATGGAATATTTTATCTACGTATAATGGAACAAGACTGAGGAATTTAACTCGCAGGCTTTAAGGAAACTAAATGTTGACCTAATAATAGGGCCAATGTTTGTTGTTGGTTTAATAACAATTTTTTCTTTGGAAGAAAAAACTAGGTAATGGTATTTTCTTCTGAGTCTTAGACTTCTGTGTCTATAATAAATCATCCTAGTAAACTAAAATTCTCGAAGGCAAAGTGGGCAAAGTTTTATTGTAAAGGGCCACATACTAAATATACTAAATACAAATAGGCATCACAGCCCCTATGGTCTCTGTGATAGCTTCTCAACTCTGCTGCCCTAGCACAATAATACCCAAATGAATGAGTTGAACTGTCTCCCAATAAAACTTTATTCACACAAATAGGTGGCAAGCTACCTTTGGCCCCTGGACTCTAGTTAGCCAGCTCCTGTTCTGGGGCATGAATGGAGATTACAGTTACCATAAATGATTAAGGAAGTCAGAAATTATGAGTGAGTTACAGGTCTTAGGTGATTCTTATGTGATAATTCTAGAATCATTAAGGCTTTTTGGTTAATAATGGACATCAGTGTGTGTGTACATGTGTGTGTATGTGTGTGTGGCCTGTGTAAGTTCTCCTGACAGAAATATTAGTCATCTCCAGATTTTGGGATGTAGAGTAAACAGGCCCTTGAAAGCAGATTTGGGTTCTATAGGTTCATTGGAAGTTGGCAAATCCATCCTGGCTTCCTGGAACTCTTGGAGCTGAGAAATGAGAAAGCCAGAGCGAAGGGGGGAAACAGTGATGACTGCCATTCACTGAGCTGCCCTTCTTGTCACAAACGATGATCACAATTCTTTGCATTTTAAGTGAAGGTTCAGTTGAGATAGGATGAGTGCTTAGCCCACACCCACACTTCGGTCAGAGGCTTTCCTGGTGGCCACAACAGTCCCCTCAACAAAAGTAACTGCCTTTCCCTGGGACGCCCACTTTTCTCCAGATTTAGAACCAGAGCAGGTAAAATTGTCTCTTCTTCCTTCTATGTTTACTTTCCAGGAGCTGTTGCAAACACCAAACAATAAATATATCCTGAGTCACCCCATATGGCATGCCAGGCATAAAGCTTCCATTACATTATATTTTATTTTTAAAATATATTTTTATTGATTTCAGAGAGGAAGGGAGAGGTGGAGAGATATAGAAACATCAATGATAAGAGAGAATCATTGATGGGCTGCCTCCTGCATGCCCCACACTGGGGATGGAGCCCGCAACCTGGGCATGTGCCCTGACCAGGAATCAAACCCAGGGCCCTTCAGTCTGCAGGCTGATCCTCCATCCACTGAACCATGCCAGTCGAGTCATCCATTATATTTTAAAATTTCTTTTCTTTCCATTTCCAGAGCTAAAATGCAAAGAGACAAGAAAATGAAAGCTCAGATAATTAAGAAATGTGCCCAAAGCATCACCAATACCTAACTGTGAAGTGATAACTTGAACATAGTTCTCACCAACTGCAAAGTGTTCTCTATGCATACAGCTGCTGTGGAGCAATGGCTGACACCGCAGGCTTTCAAGCCATACTGACTGGGTTCAAATCTCAATTCCACGACTTACTAGCTGCATCACCTTGAACAACCCTGTGTCTTAGTTTTCTATTTTATCAAACTAGAATGATACTGACCCTCCACATACACAGTTTGTCCTAAGTAATGAAGCAGTAAAGGGCACATAATAAACAGCATGAGAACTAGTTTTTTCTATGATCACAGAAGTCTGTCATTCACTGCTGTGTCTCTAGCACTTAGAATAACTCCTACCACATAGTCGGCAACATTGTTGTATAAATGAAAAATGTTCAAACAAACTAGTCTTTGAATTAGGTCATATCTGGGTTCAAATCCAACTTTTCTTTTATCATGTGAATTTGATAGGTCAAATTTAATATGAGTCTTTGAAACCATAATTTGAAATGTAGTAATGGAAACTAGTAATTGTCTTAGTTATTTCAATGCTCCCAACAAAAGTGGATGTTGTACAAAGGTAATGCTGAGGTTCATAGTACACAGCACACGGCACATTCACATATATCCTAGTTCTTTGCTATTCCCGAAGGAGTGTCCTTATGTAATTCATTCTAAAATTTCTTTCATCTTTTTTTTAAAAAAAAATCTAAGTCTGTCATTATTGCATAGATTTTTCTCTGAAAATTTGTACTAAACTTGTGTCCTGTTCAATACTGTGTATTTTAAATCCAAGCTAGTATTTTGTGACAACAGCTGCTGGGAGCTGCTGTAATAAATGAATTATGGTCCTGTTCAGCTAGCAAGATTTGATGCCTGCACTTCAACAATGGTGGGAGTCCAGAGGGCAACAGTGCCTCCAGGGGAGGGGGAGTGCAACCCCTAGCGGAGCACACCCAGGAAATATGGGAATGGAAGTGCATCGGGGACAATCAGCTTTTTCAGGTAGAATTTCATGCAGCTTCTCAGAAACTGAGACCTGTAGCCCCAAGAACACCATCTAGACACTGTCGTTTCTTGGCAGACAACCATTTTTAAAGCTTTATCAGATTTATAATAACATTCATTCTGAGTGGTGATTAACTGATACCCCTAACACAGCAAAGCACTGGGGTTCGAATCTGTCTCCCTGTCTTACACTGTGTGAATTATTTTCATTAAGATTAAGCATCTCACTAGAGTAACTTAGGCAACCACCGCCTCGGAAGGCTCTTTCCCAACAGTACATGGACCAAAGGATACTTTAAAGACCTCAGCAATTGCAGATGCCAACATGAAGCATCATTTTCATTTGTTTTAATGTAGTATCCTCTACATGTTTTGTTTAAAACAATTAAAGTAAATAAGTTTTCCTCTTGAAGTTTCTTCTGTTTACAATCAAAATGATATACACACTTAGTCTGATATGTATTTTCTTCAAGTAAAGAATAATCAAATATTGAATATATTTTGGAAATATGTATAACTGAAAAGTTTGCCTCAGTTTAAATTATTGATGCATTTGATTACCTTATAAACTAAACTGTAAGTTAAACTCTAAGTAAAAAGAGTTAAATGATGCAGGGAGGTTGAATTTCTACATACAATGAATCTTTTGATTTTTCAGGAGCCCACTGGTAAAATATAGTTAGGAGATTAACATATGAAATAAGAATTTGGTCCTAAAGGAGTAAGAGAGAGAAATAAGACCTATCCTGAGATTGTTTAAATGTAAAGTATGATGAGTCTGGAAACATGGTAAAATATAATGTTTAATCTTCTATTGAAATAACAGCTAAAATGTTGTTATGCATGAAAATTATGTACTATGTATCTTACTTGTATTATTTTATTTTATTCTTAGATAGTATTATTACACTCATTTGCTGAGAAGAGAAAGAGAAGAAAAGAGGGATTTGTAAAAGTTAAGTAATTTGCCAAAGGTTGCAAGGCTAGGGAAATTGCAGAGCCAAGATTCAAAACTAGACAATAATTCAGAAGCCTGAATTCTAGCCTATGACACAAACCTACATTGTTAATGAGACTGGCAATAAACACGTTTTGGTTGTGTATGAAAATGGTTGCATATGACAACCTATACATATAATTCTAGTATACATATAATTTTATTATAGGTAATATAGCAGAGAATACAATTACATACAGAATAGAAATAAAAATAAAACATTTGTCTTATGTCCTTAAAAAATCAATTCTAACTTTTTAGAGGGCAGAATTTCAGAGAATGATAACTTTGTAGTACTCTATAAACCCGTTTTTATTTTTGCATTCCAAGCTAGTATTTCTATATGTTACTAATCAACCAATTAAAATTCCTATACATATTGTTATTTCTTTTTAGCTACACATGACACATCTGAGCCTCAAAGAAGTTAAGAAAATGGACTACCATCATGTAGCTAGTTGGGAGCAGAAATGATATTCAACCCAATTCTTATGACTTCAAGTGTAATACAGTCAATTATTTTCCACCTTCTGCTGTAAGGTGGCAGAGTGAGGACAAAATTGGTTTGTGAAGTCTACTCAACACTACACTTGTTCTTTTTTCGTATAGGGCGCTACCCTCAGGAGAACAAGGGGACCTACATCCCCGTTCCTGTAGTTCCTGAGCTGCGAAGTGGCAGTTGGGGGGCCAAAGTTATCCGCAGTGAGGACAACTCTGTCCGCCTGTCCATCCAGTCTTCACCGGATTGCATTGTGGGGAAATTCCGCATGTACATTGCCGTCTGGACCCCCTATGGTATATTCCGCACCAGCCGGAACCCAGAAACCGACACGTACATTCTCTTCAATCCTTGGTGTGAAGGTAAGGGGCAGGCATCTATTTTTCTCATTAAAAACAAGTCATATATTTACAATGTTTCTCTTTTTTAAAGTTATAGCAGAATTATTGTGGAAAACATGCTTCTTTTCTACATACACTCTTTCCCCCTCCCCATGATTAACAAACTGAAAAAAAATAGAAATTTATCCTTAAAATACATGAGAACAAAACCTGTATACATAACATTAATGCTGCTATACATTTAATTCAGGAAAAAGGAAAGATTGCCTAAAGTTGCACAATAAGTTGACAAATTATATTTTTTTATGGCATGGCCTCTGTGTTTGATTCTCTGTGAACAAAATAGGCCTATGAAACTTGACTTTCAAAACTATTAAGATCCATAATCTGGCTTCAGAAAAATACAATAAAGTTGATCCTGTCCATTGTGGAACTAATTTCACTATTTAATTCAAGAACAGAAAACTTTAAGGTCTAAATAATCCAATAAACTTGTTTATATGCATAGTGGATGCAAATTTAATAAGTTATAAGTCTGGATGTGCAAACATATAACTTTATTTTAGTGAGATACAACTTAATCACTGCAGCTATTTTGATTCTTCTTTCTGTCTGCTGCAGCTTAACCTAGTTTTACTTAAATAAATGAAACCAAGTCCAAGAATTTCTCTATCAATTCAGTTTAAAAACTCAGTCCTATACAATAGTTCCTCCTCATGCCCATGTCTATCCTTCTGCCTCCACACTGGCATGGGTCTGATTTTAGGTCCAGAGGCAGCAGCATTGATGGGAAAGGAACCACTTTTAGATCCTGAGAAATAAGTAATGAGACACGTAAACTCTGACATCGCGTGGGAGACTTCTCGCATCATCTACCCCACATGCACTGCTCTCTAAAATCGTCCAAAATGACTCAACAGTATTGCTAATTTTGAGTGGCTCTTGTTTATGAGAAGTGCATTCGAGTCAGGGTTAATTTAGACATAAGACAGTAAGTGAAGAACAATGTAACACTAACCTGGATCCTACTGACTTTTTCTTTGAATTATCTATTCCACAAATGTTGGCAGATGGCACTGAACTATTTCTATACTCCCCACCCACCACCCCTATTATCTTGTACCAAATAGCCTTATCTATGTGACAGATGTTCAAGGTTGATGGCATCGTGTTAACTGGGCCATGTGCAGTTCAAAGGTGCACTCCTGCATAGAGTCATCTTGTTAACCAGATAGAAGGCGTTCTGCAACTGAGTGAATGGGGTGCTATTTACAGGGATGGAAAAGGCTGAGGAATAGAGATAAACTAAGATTTTGAAACTATTAAGTTAGAGATAACTTTAGATACCAAACAGAAACTACAGTGGTAGCACTGGAGTGAAGGAGAAGAGGGATTGGACTTAGAACAGAAATTGGAGAGGGATTAAACATGGGACATGAAGAAGAGGTGCTGGCATGGCTCAGTGGTTGAAATTGACCTATGAACACAGAGATCATGGTTAGATTGCTGGTCAGGGCACATGTCTGGGTTGCAGGTTTGATCTCCAGTGTGGAGTATGCAGGAGGCAGCTGATCAATGATTCTCTCTCATCTTTGATGTTTCTATCGCTCTCTCCCTCTTCCTTCCTCTATGAAATCCATAAAAAATATATTTTTTAAAAAAGAATTACTCTATGTGTCTGGTTTAACCAACTGGGTTGCCATTTTCAGAGCTGCAATCAGAACAGGCTGTCACAGAGGCAGATACATTGGTTGACTCAGGAAGGCAGCAATCAGCTCCTTGGAGAGCTGCTGCTGAGTTGAATGATAAGGAGAGACAGTGGTCATGTGTTTGGAAAATACACAAGGAATTAGGGAACTAAAAAAGATTGTTTTATTGGAGAAAGAAGCCAGAGAAGTGGGCTTGGGTTACATGTAATGCAAGGTGAGGGAGTGGAGATAACAGGCATTGCATTTCAGTCAGGAAGGCTTTCTGTGACACCAAAATGGTGATGTGAGCATCAAGTGAGAATTTTTCAAAACAGGAGAGACTAGGCATAATTTTACGGTGATGGAAGCAAACCTAGAAAAGGGCTTGCTGCCCAGAGAGAGGGCGGTGGCTCAGATCCTTGGATGCACATTGGAATAACCTGGGCAGTTCTGAAAATTACTGATGCCTCAGTCTCCCACTCAGACATCCTGAGGTAACTTGTCTGGAGAGCAGCATGGGCCTTGGGGTCCTTACAAAGCTTTGCAGAGGAACTTTGGAGCCAAGACTGAGAAGAACTAACTTCCAGAGTGGAATCCTTGAGGGGGAGGGATGCAGAGAACAGAGATCTGAAGGGCTTGACAGATGGAGCTGTCCACCCTCCATTGTGACAGGAATAAAGCAGGAGGTGGGCGAAAGCATGGGTTTCTGGAATCAAGGAGGAGGATGACGTTGTTGCCACTTTGTGATTCTCTTTTCCTCAGTGAAGTGTAAAGGAAAGTCATCTGTGGAGAACAAGAAGCAAGGAGGGAGTATTGGAGGCTTAAACATGAGTTGGGAATGGGAAGTGGGCTACTTACCAACTGAAACAAGGCAGGCGGGTCCTCCCTCCTCCCCAGGTCACAGGGACACTACTGCAGCCCCCCCGTCCCCCAATGCCTTGGCCTGTGAAAGTCCAAACATTTCTGCAAACCCCTTAGGGATTTCTGTCCCTAATTCCATCTCTGCCCCCAGGAATTCTATTTCTCCCAGTGCTGACACCAATGCTGCTTCAAAACCAACAATGCTCCTTCAAACAACATCCCACGGAGCATCCAGAATGTCTAGAAGTTAATTGTGATTTGATGTGGAGGATGAGGGGTGGAAAGATTTACGCTGGTTCTGAAACTTGACGGACATCAGAGTCACCTGGAGGGCTTGTTAAAACAGATTTCTGAGCAGCATCCGAAGATTGAGCAGGTCTGGGGTGGGGCCTGAGAATTTGCATTTGTAACCAGTTCCTAAGAGATGCTAATGCTGCTAGTCAGGGACTACACTTAGAGAACCACTGGCTCACGTAATAATCATCAATCAATAAATATAAAATGCAGGAGAGTATTGTTTTACTCTTAAAATTGTGTTGAGTTCTCCCTACACCTGACCCCAGGCTCTTCCTATCTCACTGCCTCTTCATTTGCCCATTCTCTTCTCCCTTGTTCTCCAAGTCTCTCCTGACCTCTCTTCAAAGAAAACTCTTTCTTTTCTCATGCAGAGCAGTTCAGCAACCTTTTTATTTTGTTGTTTGTGCTCTTCCAATAGTCAGGCTTTGGGGAACCCCACACTTTTGAAGACCATTCCATCCTTCCAGAAAAATTCTAGTGTCAGCTTTTCAGAAAATAACTTTTTATATTCTAATTTCCACTATTCAATATCCACTGATATCTCCCAGGGAATGTTAATGAAATGGGAGGAAGAATTCATCTGCTCTTTTCACCTGTTGTGTGATTTTCCCAGCCTTCAAGCTGAGGCATAACCCCAAAAGGGGGATCTGTTACAGGAACCCCAGACACTCAAATACATGGTTGCCTAACAGTCACCCAGTTTTGTGCTTGCATATTCTATTCATAACAGGGAACTCTTGAAGATATGATCTGATAATTGGAAAGTAGATAAAAAGAGAGGGGTTTGGCCATTGCCCAGGTGGGAAAGATAACAAAAGAGAAAATCAGAAATTATCAAAAGAGAGCAAGGTGAGCAAGATGCTGAAAACAGCACACTCAGTGTAGAAGTGGCATCCAAGGTGGCTGAGGACACTGGGTTGAAATTATAGGGGCATGTACACTTACTGATAAAAGCATGCTCAGCTGTCTTCCAAGTAGCCCTTCAGCTTGCTTTGCATTCATTGGTAATCTATCCTTAATCACTAAATCATTAATGGGGATCAATAGCAATACCACACTAGTGAGGGCTGGGGTGAATGCAGGGAGAATTATTGGCTAGATTTTTTAATTTAATAGCACCAAATGGGCTTCAGATCAGTTCCATGAGGGAGCCTTTCTCCGGGAGGTTGGAAAGAGAACTGTACCCACAAAGGCAGCAAGAGTAAGTCAGACAGTTTTGTGAATTCTGATTACTCAGAAACTCTGTATTATTCAATGCATTTTACTACTTAAATTCAGAATGTTCCAAATTGGTAGTCTAGCCTTAGTACCAGATAGTATGTTCTGAAAGATTTAGATGTCCCATACCTGTGCTCTGTCCTTCATCCAGGCTAGTATTTCATTGGCTGAACATCATTTATTATTATGAAATATTTCCTTTCTTGATGACTTGTTTTCTCCCATATTCTCCATCATTGATTTTCTTTACCTCATTCAGTCTTGTATCCAGCTCCTAGCACGGTACCTAGTACATGCTTAATGTTTAATGAATATTTGCCACATTGATTTAATAATTCCAAATAAATGCTTTTTAGGTTCACACCACCAATCATCACAGGTAAGTTGTAAATGTAATCTCACATTGAACCATCTTGAAAAATGTCAAAAAACTATATGGTGTATATTGGAGTGTGTTTGTGGGAACATGTGTGTGTGGATTTGTTTCTCTCAGCATCTTATACCAAATTAGTATCTGGTATTTTTACCTATGGCTTCCATGTGATTTTTTTTTTTTTGTATTTTCTTGAAACCAAGAAATCAATTACATTTAATGTAAATAAATCAATAAATTTCTAAATAGCTGGGTGCTTTTAAAAGGTAGTAAGTAAATATGATGAGTTTGTATTTTATTATGAAATTTGCCCTCATACTGTTTTCTTTTAATCTCTTCAGTACAGAATGGAGTAATCACCAGGACTGGTGTTTCTCCGGGTAACAGTGACCAACACTTTTTATCTTGGAAACTCTTGTACCCAGATCAGAATTCATACCCTCATACTAGAGCTATTCATCTATTCAATCCATAAATATTGAGATTATGTCTTCCCCGTGCCTCCAAGCCCATGATTACATAATTACCCATGGGTAGAATAACAGTATTATTTATTTACTCACAAATATGAAGGGTTAATGCTATATTAGGCACTGGGCATACGGTAGTGAAGCAGATAACCTTTGCCTTCAGAGAGCTTCTACAAAAGGTTTCACAAATGGGAAATGTACTAAAATAAGTCATGGCACAACAAGAACATATAATAAGGGCATCTGCTTTACTCGGGGAGAGAGGAGACCTCTCCAGCCCCTAGAATAGTGCGTGCATGCAATAGCAATCAATAGTTGTTTAATTGAATTTTTGTGAAGTTTTAATAAAGCTTATGTAAAACTTTAAGCCCTTGCTTATTCAAACCTTCTACTGAATAAAAGTTCATATATCACTCTTCCTGGTATCAGAATCATTAGAGTCTCATTCATCATTTTTTACACTAAGTGAGTATCATTCATTGTGGTATTGCAATCCACAGGGACCCCAGAGAACACAAAGTGAACTTTTTTTTTTTTTTTTTGGTTAGGGTTGGGTTAGGGTGAGGGTTAGGGTTAGGGTGAGGGTTAAGCCTAAGGTTAGGACTAGGGTCCTTTTTTTTTAATATATTGATTTTTTTTTTACAGAGAGGAAGAGAGAGGGATAGAGAGTTAGAAACATTGATGAGAGAGAAACATCGATCAGCTGCCTCCTGCACACCCCATACTGGATGTGCCCGCAACCAAGGTACATGCCCTTGACCAGAATCGAACCTGAGACCCTTGAATCCACAGGCTGATGCTCTACCCACTGAGCCAAACCGGTAGGGCATGAACATTCTTTTAAATAGCATACAGGTGACCCCAGAATCAAAGTCACATCATATTAATCTGCCAATTCATATGTTTTACAATTCTTCATATGTGTAATATTTTTATACTCCACAAAGAATGCCCATGGCCAGGAGCTCTCTGCATTGTGTGTTTTGGAAAACAGGATCCTTCTCTCATTCAGCTTAGCATGGTGCTAGGCACAGAGTGAATGTCCAATGAAAGTTTACTTAATGGAATTGATGTCCATTACTCTGAGAGACAGGGAGAGGATTATTAGCTTCATATGTCAAGAGAAGAAACAGACTTGTGGTGTTATATAAATTTCCCAAGGTCATATAGAAAATTAAGAAACAAGCTAGGGTTGAAACTTGAATTCCTGGTTTGGTAAAGATAAGTTTTTGTGTTTTGTGTTGTTTGTTTGTTTTCTTAAACCAGAACATTGGTATTCTGTCTTGTATAATATAATAAACAAGAATAAATGCCAGCCAGGAAGCTTCTATACTGTTTGAATCAGCATTGGAAAGGCCTGCCATTAAAAATAAATAAAAATAAAGCCAGGTCGATAACTATAAGATCAAACAAAAGTTTTCTTTGAAAAAAAATGTAAGCATGCCAACAAGGGCGCAGGCTCCCTTTGAGTCCACATGCTAAGTAAAGAAACTCTGACACTGTTCTCTGTGGAGTTGCTTCATGAATAATAGCCTGTCTTGGGAAGATATTGGAGTATACTGAAAAGTCCTTAAATGGCAAAACAAACAAATCAAATAAACTTCTCAAGCTGATCTGAACTTAATGTAATGCAACATATTTGCCTGTGTTTTATGGATTTGTTTCATTTGAGTTAATAGGAACAAAGGCAGGCCTCTAGAATGTATTGAACCATTTTAAGAAGACAGTGGCTTTGGAACCTTCCAGAAAGAAAGAAAGCACAACTAGCTGGTGTGGCTCAGTGGTTGAGCTTCAACCTATGAACCAGGAGGTCACAGTTTGATTCCTGATCAGGGCACATGCCCAGGTCACAGGCACAATTCCCAATGTGGGGCATGCAGGAGTCAGCTGATCAATGATTTTCTCTCACCATTGAAGTGTCTATTTCACTCTCACTCTTCTTTCCTCTCTCTGAAATCAATAAACACACACACACACACACACACACACACATTTTATATATATACTAGAGGCCCGGTGCACAAAAATTTGTGCACTGGGGGAGGGGGTCCCTCAGCCCATCCTGTGCCCTCTCACAGTCTGGGACCCCTCAGAGGATGTCCACTTGCTGGCGTGCCTGGCCAGCCTGGGTGAGATGCAGAGGGCCTTTTCAGGCTGCCCACAACTCCTTCATGGTTCTGGTCTCTACTGGGGTGCCTGGCTGGAAACAGGTATCTGGGATTTGTTTATCTTCTATAATTGAAACTTTGTAGCTCTGTGGCTGCCACCATCTTAGTTGAGTTAATTTGCATATTTGCTCCTGATTGGCTGGTGGGCATTGCTTGTGGACATGGCTTGTGGGTGTGATGAGGTGAGGGTCAATTTGCATATTACTCTTTTATTAGATTAGACTAGTGGCCCATTGCAGGAAGATTCCTGCAAGAATAGGGCTTCCTTGGGCCTATTCTTGCAAGAATAGGGCTTCTGCTGCCTCATTCCTTCCTGTGTCCGCTGCCTCAGCTCCCTCCCTTCTCCACCACTTGGCTTCCTTCTGCAGTGCTTGGCTTCCTTCTATGATGTCTTCAGTCTTTGCTCTGAGCCTATATATGCAAATTAACCACTATCTTGGTTGGGTTAATTTGCATACTCGCTCTGATTGGCTAGTGAGCATAGTGCAGTGATACCAATTTGCATGTTTCTCTTTTATTAGTATATAGATATAGATATATAGATATAGATATAGATATAGATATAGATATAGATATAGATATAGATATAGATATAGATATAGATAATGTTGTTTTTGAAGCACAGACTCTGGAAATGCCATTTCTTACATGCTCTGTGGACAGGAAGTTATTCCTCACATGCCTACAGAACACAGCCTGCTGGAGTCTCCACCCCTTCTGATTTACTTTGAGGTGAACAAACATATCATGATGACACCAATCTGGGATCACATTTGCTCTGCAGATGGAGTTGCTCCTTTGAAGAGTGATTGCACTCGCCCGGCATAAGTCTTCCCTCCGTCTCTAGTGATGTTCAGCTTTTATACAAAAAGAAGGGGAGTAGAAGTTATTCCTTATACCCTCACTCAAAATTTCTCCTTTCACTAAAATGATAACACATTTTGCCTTTTTGAAGGATCCAAACCATCATTCCTACTAAAGGATGAGATACAAATTCAGACTTGGATGTAAACCATCAGGCAGCCTTTGCAGAGATAACTTGCATGGTGGCATTTCTGGCCACTATAATTTTCTTTGATCCCTGAGTTCACTCTGCTAGGCTTGACGTCATTGACTTTGAGATGGAACTTGCTTTAAATTTAAATGTAAATAAGCAAAAGAAATTTTTCAGCCCAAGTGGTGATGAATAACCTTTTCTCCCAAAGACCTTATACAGATACTAAAATCAATAGGCTTGGCATTCATTTTTACATGTTTGTTATAATTCTTACTTTCTCTGGGTGGGGAGGCAAGTGGTAATTTCCAAGGTTACCTGAAATCAATCCTACTGAGTTGTGAAATTTCTCAGACCATAATGATCTTTTCAAAACTACCTCATATTCCCACCAGAGGAGCTGTAAAATGAATGAGATCATTCTTGTTTACTAGTTGCCCGTTAGTCACCTGGAAGAGTGGGTATTTACAAGGAATATTGAAGGTCTGCTCTGTCTGGTGTCAGAGCTACTGGACACAGTTGGTGGAGGCATCGTGCCACATTCACCAAAGATGCCAGGTGGGGCCTCTTTTCTTGTTGAGTTTTATGCTGATGATTGTTTACAAGGGGTCACTGAGGATAAAGAAGTTGCCTGTAGGTCAAGATGCTGCCACTCCAACTCCATGAGCTATGTAGACCTAGCCTTTCCTATCAGTTCTCAATCACTGCATGTATACACACACACACACACACACACACACACACACACACACACACACACCTGCCTTCTAACACATCAAAGTGCTGGATTCTACAACACTGAGCTCTTAGTCAGTTTGTTTTTCCTCTTAGTAGTAGCCTCCATTTTACTAAGTGAAGAATAAATTTCCCCCTGGAACTATATAACCCCACCACACCTCTAATACTAACCAATTTTTTTTTAAACAATACCAAAACAAAAAGCCAACAACAAAAGTCTCCGGAGGCAGATGATTAAGTTTTCCTATTTTTGTTAGCCTATCAAACATGGGGGGAGGGAGGAGGGTAGGATTTTCTATAGTGATGTGTTTGTTTGTTTTTATCCAAGTTTTGGACAACTATATTTTAAAGTGACAGATCTGAGTAAAAAGATGAACTAAAGCAGTACTTTCCACTCTCAATCTTCTTTTAAAGTCATAAATAAATTTAAAATTAAAATCAAGGCTTCCCGTTTGACTTCCTTGCCTTGGTGAGGATTCATGATTGCGTTGCCCATTCTCTGGGAAGATTTACTTCAGCTGCTAGGAGGAAAGGAGTTGCCTGGTCCTGAGCTATAGAACTCCCCGCGGTTCACAGAGTGCCACCTGAATTTATAACTCCCCATCAATAGGAACCAAAACCCAAAGGCAAATCCTTCATTTCCTTGGACTTCTTTCTCACTCTCCAAACTCCAGTCATTTATCCTCCTCTCATTTTCTCAGTAGGCGCACAGTGCTGGGTGGTGGGGATACACTGAACTGACTCCTGGGACTCAAGAATCATAGTCC
The DNA here is from genome assembly GCA_004026665.1 of Murina feae. Taxonomy (NCBI): domain Eukaryota; kingdom Metazoa; phylum Chordata; class Mammalia; order Chiroptera; family Vespertilionidae; genus Murina; species Murina feae. Next base: position 23,227 of record PVJC01019588.1, read on the forward strand.
ATATGTATTAGTAGTCAAAGCCTGGCTTTATCTTTTACTAGCACTGTGGCCTTGGGAAAGTTACTCTACACTTCTCTTCCTCATCTGTAAAATGGGGATTAGATAATATCTTCTTCTCAGGGGTGTTGTTTTGTGTGTTTCAATGAGTTTATTTGATTTTGTACTGCACTTAGAAAGTTCTTAGCACATAGAAAATACTGAATACATGTTTTTTTTGATAATTTAATTTTATAGAGCAACCTCCTTCTAGTGGGATGGATGCTACCACAGCATCCATAGGACACTAAGGGAATAAGGCTTAATCCAGCCTGTGCTGGTAAGAAAAGGGCACAGGGAGACTTAAAAAAGGAGGAAAATTTATGATTATACTACAGGCCCGATGCACAAAATTTGTGCACTCGGGGTTAGAGTGGGTCCCTCAGCCCAGCCTGTGCCCTAGCATAGTCCCAGAGCCTTTGGGGGATATCTGATTGATGGCTTAGGATGTCTGATTGATCAGTCTGTTCATATTTTGTTTCTTCATCATTCAACTCTGTAAAATTATATGTTTCTAGGAATTTATGCATTTCTTCCAGATTTTCTAATTTGTTGTCATGTAATTGTTATTAGTATTTTCTTATTGTCCTTTGTATGTCTGTCATGTGAGTTGTCGCTTCTCTTTCAATTTTATTTATTTGGGTCTTCTCTATTTTTCTTGATGAGTCTGAATGAAGGTTTATCATTTCATCTAACCAGCTCTTGGTTTCATTAATCTTTTGTATTTTTTTTGTTTACTTCCACTCTGATCTTTATTATTTCCTTTCTTCTACTCACTTTGAGCTTTGTTTGTTGTTCTTTTTTTTAGTTTTGTTAGCTGTAAAGTTAGAGTGTTTATTTAAGATTTTTCTTGTTTCTTGAGATAATCTGTATTGCTATGAATTTCCCTCTTGAAACTGCTTTTGCTCTATCCCATCAATTTTGTGTTATTGTGTTTTCATTTTCATATGTCTTGAGGGATATTTGGATTTCTTCCTTAATCTCCTTCTTAGCCATGAATTGTTTAGTAGCATGTTATTTGGTGCTTGTGTGTTTGTCAGTTTTTATTTTTTGTGATTGATTTCTAGTTTCAGACCATTGAGGTTGGAGAAGTTGCTTGATATGATTTCAATCTCTTTAAATTTATTAAGATGTGTTTTGTGTCCTAGCATGCAGTCTACCCTGAAAAAAATGTTCTATGTAAACTTAAAAGGAATACATATTTTGTTGCTTTGGGATAAAATGCTCTGAAAGTATAAATTAAACCCATATGATTTAGTGTGTCATTTAAGGATACTGTTTTCTTGATGCTTTTCTATCTGGGAGATATATCCATTAATGACAATGGGTTGTTACAGTCACCTACTCTGCATTACTGTCAATCTCTCCTTTTATGTTTATCAATATTTGATTTATATATTTAGGTGCTCCTATGTTGGGTGCATAAATGTTTACAAGGGTTATATCCTTTTGTTGGACTGATCCCTTTATCATTGTGAAATGTCGTTTGTCTTTTATTTTAGCCTTTGTTTTAAAGCTACTTTTTTTGATATAAATATTTCTGTCTCAGGTTTTATTCCTTCCCATTTGAATGAAATATCTTTTTTCATGCCTTTACTTTAAGCTTGTGTGTCTTTCAATCTGGAGTGGGTCTCTTGTAGATGGCATATGTATGGGTCTTATTTTCTTGTACATTCAACTACCCTATGTCTTTTGATCCATTTAAATTTAAAGTGATTATTGATTGGTTTGTAGTTATTGCCATTTTATTATTCATATTTATGTTCTTTGTTTTCCCTCTTCTTCTTAAAGAAGTCCCTTTAACCTTTCTTGTAATATTGATTTAGTGATCATGAACTCCTTTCGTTTTTTCTTGGGTTGGAAGCTCTTTGTTTCTCCTTCAATTTTGAATGATAGTCTTGCTGAGTAGAGTAGTCTTAGTTCTTGATTTTTTATCACTTTGAATATTTTATGCCAATCCCTTCTGGACTGAAATGTTTCTGTTGAGAAATTAGTTGACAGTCTTATGGGAGCTCACTTGTAGGGAATTAATTGCCTTTCTCTTGCCACTTTCAAGATTCTCTCTTTGTCATTTGCCATTTTAATTATGATGTGTTTTAGTATGGACCTCTTTGGGTTCATCTTGTTTTAGATCTCTGCATTTCCTGGACTTGTGTGTATTTTTCCTTTACCAAGTTAGGGAAATTTTCAGTCACTATTTCTTCAAATATGTTCTTGCTCTCTTCTTCTTTCTCTTTTTATTCTGGTATCCCTATGATGCCAATGTTGTTAGCTTAATGTTGTCCCAGAGGTCCCTTAAGCTACACTAATTTTTAAATTCTTATTTTCAATTTAATGTTTTTCCTATTTTGTCTTAAAAAATTGCCACTTTAAACCTCTGCTTTATCTAATCTGCTAGGAACTCCTTCTAGTATAGTCTTCATTTCAGTTATTGTATTCTTCATTTCTATAGCGTCTTTTTTATAATTTCTATGCCTTTTTGATGCTTGCTATCTCTGTTTAATTTCTTTCTGAGAATTTTTTATAACTAGTGTTTGAACTTTATATCAGGTAGATTTCTTGCCTCCATTTCATTTAATTCATGTTCTGGAGTTCTCTCCTGTTTTTCATTTGGATTTTTTTTTTTTAATCTTTTCATTTTGACTACTGCTTTGTGTTTGTTTCTGTATATTAGGTGGATCCTCTATGTCTCCCAGTATTTGCAGTTCATGTAGTCAATGTTCTGTGGAAACAGTGGCAGAGTCTCCACGATCACCTGAGCTGGGTACTCCAGGAGTATCCTTTGTGTTCTGTGTTACCTCTTATTATAGTTGAGCCTTGATTGCTGTTGGCATGTCATGAATGGGGTTGACCATCAAGCTGACTTGCTGAGAATATTGGCTATAATCACAACATAGCAACTGCTGGGGGGGGGGGGGTGTTTGATCACATGGAGTAGGATTTGCCCAGCAGGCTCTGTTGCCTGCCAAAACTATCCTTTGGATGTGCCACTTGAGGAACTAATTAGGTTGTGCTCTGCTATGCTCTGAAGCCAGCCATTATATGTGTGGGTCCTGGGGCCTGTTGAGAGGTGCAAGATAGTGACAAATTTCCCTCTAGCCTTTGTCCTAAAGCCACATGACTAAGTTTCTCACTGTATATCTCTGGCACCCTCTCAGCCACTGTCCCTCTGCTAGAGCCCAGATTGAGTGCCTGCAAGTGAGTGGGACCTTTAAGAGGATACCTGGGTGGGATCTTTAAGAGGACACCTGGGTTTCCAGCAGCCTTTTATCTTATCCAGATGGAGAGAATTCATGCTTCATACTTAACTATGAAGAAGTAAATGGGAGCTAAAGGTCAATGAGATTCCAGCTCCAGCTGCAGAGGGAATGATGGTGCACCAGGACAGAAACACCAATATTTTTATTTAAAAAGCTAATAGTGGCTTTAACTTTGCACTTAATTACAGATCAACTACACCACAACCTTTTCAAATGGCAAAAGTACAAAAAAAGTGTTACAAAATATTTTAGGAACAGTGCATAGTGTAAGTGTAGAGTAAATAAAAGCATGAAAAATATCTTGCTAGAGGGAGTTCAGCTTGAAAAGTTATTACCAAAGCTAAATATTTTGTGTAAGTTTTATATGAACCATACTCAAAAATAGATTTATGAGACTAATTTCTGGCTAAAAATATCGAAAAAAATATATTAGTACAGAAACAAAGACTTTAACTGACATGAATGGATAAAAAGAAACAAGGACATTGCCTACTCCCAAAGTCCTTGCTCATTAACATTTTTGCCATATTACTCTTTAACATATATCCCTGATGACAGAATATGATAAGCATTAATTATAGTGGAACGTCATTTCTCAAACTGAATGTGTTCTTGGAAGGCTGTTCAAGAAACAATTTGTTCAAAAACCTAATCATTTTTCCCGTTAGAAATTATGTAAATGGAATTAATTCATTCCAGAGCTCCAAATGATTCCCTATTTTAAAGGTTCTTGTATATAGCACGTGCCTAATGTACTGTTTAATCTATAAGCAAACATTTCTTTTCTTGAATTATTTGACCACTCTACGAGCTTCAAAGGAATCCTTTCAGCACTCATTCCAGGGGTGTCTTTCAGGAGGTCAGTGCGCAGCATCTTTGCTTTTTCATGTATCAGTGCCTCTGAAATGCTGTAACCTGCTAACTGCTTTTTGTTTCTCCAAATTAACAACAGTTTTTTCTACCTCTTCAATGGCCTGTGGTCATGTTTCTTTCACAACCTTCGAAACATTAGCAGTCTTGATGATCTCTTATTTTAAAGCTAATGGCCCGGTGCACAAAAATTTATGCACTCAGCGGGGGTCCTTCAGCCTGGCCTGTGCCTTCTTACAGTCTGGGAACCCTCAGGGGATATCCACTGGCTAACTTAGGCTGGCTCCCCAGGTGATTGGGCCTAAGCTGGCAGTCAGACATCCCTCTGGCAGTCCAAGAGCCCTCAGGGGATGTCCACTTGCCAGCAGGGAGCAGGCCTAAACTGCAGTCGGACATCCTTAGCACTGCTGAGGAGGCGGGAGAGGCTCCCACCACCACCACTGTACTGGCAGCCATCAACCTGGCTTGTGGCTGAGCAGAGCTCCCCCTGTGGGAGTGCACTGACCACCAGGGGAAGCTCCTGCATTGAGCGTCTCCCCCCTGGTGGTCAGTGTGTGTCATAGTGACCAGTCATTTCCAGGCATTCTACTACTAGGATCAATTTGCATATTACCCTTTTATTATATAGGATAGAGGCCTGGTGCATGGGTGGGGGCCAGCTGGTTTGCCCTGAAGGGTGTCCCAGATCAGGGTGGGGGTCGTGCTGGGGTGCCTGGCCAGCATGGGTGAGGGAGTGAGGGCTGTTTTCAAGCTGGCCATATCCCCTTCAGGAAGGGGGTCCTGCTGGGGTTCCTGGCCAGCCTGGGTGAGTGGCTAATGGCTATTTGCAGGCTAGCCACAGCCTCTTCAGGGTGGGGGTCTCCCCTGGGGTGCCTAGCCAGCCTGTGTGAGGGGCAGATGGTTGTTGTTTGCAGGCTGGTCACAGCCCCTTCAGCTTGGGTATCCCCTCCTGGAGTACCTGGCCAGCCTGGGTGAGGGGCTGATGGTTGTTTGCAGGCTGGCCACAGCCCCTTCATGGTGGGGGGTACTGCTCGGGTGCCTGGCCAGACTGGGTGAGGGGCTAATGGCTGTTTGTGGGAGGGGCACAGCCCCCAGGGACCCAGCTCCCAGAGAGGCTGGCTGGAAGCAGGTATCTGGGATTTATTTATCTTCTATAATTGAAACTTCATTGCCTTGAGCAGAGGCCACAGCCAGCCTAGGAAGGAGGGGAAGCTTAGCTCCTCCATCATCAGGGCAAGCAAACCTATTTGCTCTAGCTCTGTGGCTGCTGGCTGCCATCTTGATTGGGTTATTTGCATATAGTCACTCTGATTGACTGGTGGGCATGGCTTAGGGTGTAGTGGAGTGACACCAATTAGCATATTACTCTTTTATTAGATTAGATTGGCTGTTCATATAACTTAATTTACATGAGACCTTGATTATATTTTTAAAAACTAATTTATTTAGTAATTAAAGTAGGTATCTTTATTAAAAAGGTAAAGTTAGTAAATTTAGTAAACTTATATGTCTGATTCACAAGACACAAACACTGCCCCATCTCCAGCCTAATTTAAAATGCAGGCAGCTAGGAGCTTTATTCTTTTAAATTCTGTATTAAAATTCTGCTGTTGGATTTTAAGAGATACTTCATTTTGTCCCTCCTTAGAGGCCAAACCTTTTATAACATTTAAGATATATGTATATTAGTAAAATATATTTATTAATTTTTATTTGATGAAGCATTTCATGTGATTTCAAGTATATTAAATTAGTAAAATTCAAAAATATTTCCTTTAGGAAGAGAGAAGAAACTTTTTGAATCACCCCAGGCCCTTGGAGCTTTCCAAAATGATCCCTCCATTATAGCCTTGAAATTTAATCTTGGAAAAACCCATCAAAGCAGATTTACATTTTCATTGCTTTGATTTTGTTTATGCATTTCTTTTATCCTACAAATCTTAGTCTTTAATGTCACTAAGCTGGTTGCTTATGTTATAAAATATTATAGTTTTAAAATATTAATATCAATATTATTACTAACTAGGGGCCCGGTGCACAAAAATTTGTGCACTCGGGGTGGAGGGAGTCCCTCAGCCCGGCCTGTGCCCTCTCACAGTCTGGGACCCCTCAGTGGATGTCCTATGATGGCCCCAGTCTGCCAGGCACCTTCTGTGTATGTGTGTGTGTGTGTGTGTGGCCACTGGGGACGAACCCCAAGCCACATCTGAGACTCGGAGCAGTCCTCCTGCGTGTGTCTACCTGCTGGGGACCTGCCCCCAGGCACACCGTCAAGGCTTGGAGCAGGCACCCCCTCTATGTTGATCTCTCAGACTCTTGCCCTCCCCTGCATGTTGTTCTCTTTTTTGAGCTGTGGCCAGGGTGCTGCCTGCCTCCCAAGCTTGCCTACTGCCCATCTTCCTCCAGCCACCAGAAAGCAGGGAAAACTCCGCCTTGTGGGCAGGCCAGCCTTTTCCTGCTCCCTGATCCCCGGAAGGGACCTGGGAAGCCACCAAGCAGGCTGCCAACTCTTTCCCACTCACTCGTCCCCTGCTGCCTTCCTTTCCCACTTCCCAGTGCCGCCAAGGGGTCTGGGGAGCTGCCAAGCAGGACCCCGGCCCCTGCAGCCTTGCTTTCCCGCTCTCCGGTGCCCCACAAAGGGCCTGGACAGCCACCAAGCAGGCCGAGACGCCCTCCCCGCCCCCCCCGCTGCCTCTTTCCCGCTCCCCGTCCCACCACCTTGCTTTCCCACTTCCTGGTGCCCTGCAAGGGGCCT
>PVJC01019589.1:0-30037 GCA_004026665.1 Murina feae
AGTCACTTTCCAGGGAGCGGAGCTTCTATGTCGATTATCCCCCAGGTTGATATACAAATTGGGAATCAGATGGGAAACCACATGTGAGTCATGTTCATTTTCTACTGCCTAATGGAGCAGATTTGAGAGCAAATGGTCATTTAGGGAGTGAACACTCATATTTGTTTGCTGTCAGACTGAAGTTTTTGATCAGCATTATTTCATCAATTACTTACTGAAATGTCCAATATTTGCATATTTTCAATCTAAAAACTTAAAGCAAATGTCTAGCTACAGCCTAGAAGACTGATAATTTTTCTTTTGTCTTTTATTCACTGGGTTCTATGCTATGCCACTCTTCTTAGCTTAATAGCCTCTGCACTGAGCAATTCAAGCAATTGCATCATACAGTGAGATACTATCAGTAATACGGTCCTTTCCAATTTCATATCCCCTTTGTCAGGAAGAGAATAATTAATAAGTGCATGGGTGAAAATTGAAATTCTAATTCTATCAGTGGTTTGTTCCGATAAAATTTTTTTCCTACTGCCTCTTCTTGAATAAAGCATAGTTTTAGATATATAGAAGGTGGCATAGAAAGCGGCTCTTGCTTACTTTTCTCCACAACATCAAATTCCATAATTTTGGGGTCTTTCCCTCGAGGGCCCCATTAGGAAAGTTTTAAGCTGCTACTAGTAGAAATCCAGGTAACAGTGACTTACACAAATAAAGGTTTCTTTTCCTCACCTAATAACACTGTAGGTTGTTCCTTGCTGGTATTTTTCTCTAACTTTCTGGTCTGCCTCAGTACAAATATTTACTTTTGCTTTAAGAGTTTTGACCCAGAGATATTTGTGTTTGCTTGTGTAGTTTAGAGTTTACCTCCAACTGTGATTATCATTTAAGAAACTTAGCAGGAAAGAAGGACATTTTCATGGCAGGAAATAAATACAATAGCCAAAAATTACAGTAAGTATAATTGCATTTTGCTTCCATATCTATCCTTTGACAACTAAAACCTGACTCAGTTAAACTACAGTATACTATGTCCTCCAGTTATCACATTGTTTTCATAGTTTTGCTATCAATACTGTTATTCCCATCACTAATAATGTTTATAACACACCTAATATGTGCAGAGGCAAATACTGGAATACAATAACATCATTTAAGTATTCTCTGCTTCGGATTGACTTCTCATTTAGTTGGCCTTTCAGATCGCATACCGAAAAATGTAAGTCCCAGTATAAAGTAGAAGATAGGGAAATAATCGCAACTAGTATTAAAGAAAGTGGTGAACATAAAGGTTTGACAAACTACAACTTTATCTGGATCCCATTGCAAAACTAGAAATGGAAAAAGTTGAGTTTGGCAATAAGGATATTATATATAAAGGGAATGTTGAAGGGAGAAAGGGAGAGAGGGAGAGAAAGAGAGAGAGAGAGAGAGAGAGAGAGAGAGAGAGAGAGAGAGAGAGAGAGAGAATACCTTAACAGCATTATAGTGTTTGTTTTGTGAGAAAAGAGATGTTATTATTCTTTTGTAAGAAAATAGATAATAAATTAATAATCCTAAAGCAAACAAAGCCAAATCATGTACAGCAGATCCTCCAATAACGTTGTTTCATTGTAACATTGGTGAGAAAAAAAATACTGCTCTTTTGCCAGGGCCCCTGCCGGTGTGGACTTTGCACGGTTCCCCTGCCTGTGTGTGTGGGTTTTCTTCAGGTCTGCAGTTTCCTCCCACATCTGCCTGATGTGCACATGCACTGAGCTGGTGTGTCTGCACTGTGCCAGCGTGAGTGGATGTGTGAATGGCCCTGTGAAGGAAGGGGGTCCTGTCCAGGGTGGGTCCTGCCACCCAGGACCCCGAACTGAACTAAGAGGATTGGAAAGAATTATCTGACTGGTTTTTATTAATCTTTCTTAAATGTATAGCTCACATTTTTTTTCAGTGTTCAATATCAGAAGTGTTTGAGTCTTTCTTTGGAAGTTTAGTGACATTATTGTGACCAGAAATACATTTTGTTATGAGTCATTTTGCATAAAGTTGCATTTCCAAGAACCTATCAAGGACATTAAGAGGACTTACTGTAATTAGCTTAACAGTAACAATGTAGAACTTTATCTGTGCCCTGTGAATCCCATCCATCCCCTAACTTCCAGGCAGCACCACAGAGAGCCACCCTTAGTTCAGCCAGCTTCCTACCAGGGGCCAGACACAGACTTTCCAGATCCTATTCTTTGCTTTACCAGTGAATAGTTGAACTCTTTGTCTTCCTTCCAAACTGGACAAATGCCTGCTGATTTGACTTGACCAGACTTAAAGTAGTCTTCTCTCCTGCCCACAAGTCCTTGCACTTAGACAAACTTACTGGTCCTGCCAAGGATCAGGCGGCTGCAGAGAAAAGCATCTCCTGCTCAGCTGACTGGTCACACCACCAGGCATCCGATGAGCCCTACCTGCCTGGCTTGTGAGACGTAGGGACTGGATGGTTGGAATGCGCTCCCTGTTGCAGTCGTTTCCCTCTCCACATTGCCGCAGTGTTCAAACAAAGCCGCTCCATGTAAGCAAAAATTTGTTTTTCTTTGACAGCAGACTTCTGGGGTGATGAGATATGCTAGGTTTAATTGATGATGTGTAACTATATCAGAAAATAAGTAAAATAAGTAGGGGTGATCATTACATATGGATAATGTTTTGGGATGCTATTAAATTAGAGTATTTAATTTTGAAAATGTTAAAAAGTATAGCTATACCTATATCAATAGCTATGCCTATATCTATATTAGCATCCTACCTACCTATCTCCATCTATAATAACAAAAGCGTAATATGCTAAATAGACCAGACGTTCCTTCCTTCTGGACAAAGCCGCAGAGGCAGAAGAGCCCCCCTTCCCCCCAGCGGCAGCAGCAGTGGGTGGGGACTGGGGCCAAGACCCTTGCACGAATTTTATCCATCAGGCTTCTACTGTATACACTGAGTGGCCACCTGACGTTTATAGGCAAATTAGGTATAATTTCGCCCTGAAGTTGCTAGAGGGCCAGACCAGTAAAAATAGGGAAGCAGGTTGTTTACCACGACAGTAGAAGTGATTTTTTTCTGAAGATATGGGTAAACGATGTGATTTAACAGCCTTTGAATGTGGGATATATTTGAATGTGAGTGGTCCTGACCACCTGACATTTGTAGGCAAATTAGCTGTACTGCATCATATGGGATATGGAAGCCAAAGGCCCGTTTGAAAACCTTTGCTGTCTGCAGTTACCAAGATAAAACGTCTCCACTTCGCACAGGAACACAAGGATTGGACAGTTGAGCATTGGAAAAAGTCATGTGGTCTGATGAATCATGTTTCCAGTTGTATCATGCAGATGGCAGAGTAAGAATTTGGCAGAAACAGCATGAAAGCATGCACCCCACATACATGAGTACAATGCTTCAAGCTGGTGGGGGCCGTGTTATAGTTTGGGGCATGTTTTTATGGCATGATTGGGCCTTTAATTCATGTGGAACAACATCTGAATAGCACAACACACCTAAGTATCATTGCTGATCAGGTTCATCCTATCATGTGGATGGCGTATCCCAATGGAGATGGCTTTTTCCAACAAGACAATGTGCCATGCATGGTGCTCGTATTGTGCAGGAGTGGTTTCAGGAACATGAGGGAGACTTTGCCTTGCTTAGGTGGCCCCCTCAATCACCAGATCTCAATCCAATTGAGCATTTGTGGGGCAAAGTTAAAAGAGCCATCAGGCAGCTGGTTCCACAACCATCAAATCTCACAGAACTGGACAGTGCTATTCATCAGGCATGGTGTCAGATTCCTCGCATCACCTTTCAACATCTTGTGGAGTCAATGCCAAGAATTGCCACAGTATTGAAGGCAAAAGGTGGCCCAATGAAATATTGATGGGGTGGTCATAATAATTTGGCCATTCAAAGGCTGTTAAATCAGAAAGAAATCACTTCTACTGTTGTGGTAAACAATCTGCTTCCCTATTTATAATGGCCTGGCCCTCTAGCAACTTCAGCACAAAATTATAGCTAATTACCCTACAAAGGTCAGGTGGTCATAATAATCTGGCCACTCAGTGTATACTAGGGTATATCTCAAACAAAAGATGTATCTTTCTTAAAAATAACATAGAGAAGGCAGAGAGTGATTGCAGTGGTTATAGTTAAAAACCACTACTGATCTGTTACCTCTCCTAATCTTGGGGAAGCATCTGTAAGTGTGCCTTTAAAGAAGGAGCTATAACATGAAAAGACAATGACAGGCTTTACTAACCAAATTATGGTTAATATATTTAGGCTATTGTGAAGATATATCTTTCTCATCAGCTAAATAAATCTTTTCCAAGGCCCACAGGTTATTTTGTAAAGTCATCAATTGTTTTAGAAGGTATTGAAATTAAATCATTATATATATTTCAGATTCCAGTTTCAATGTGTTGCTTTCATTTATATCTTTATTCAAGATCAGAAATTATAGGTTGCGGGCTCTATCCCCAGTAGAGGGTGTGCAGGAGGTAGCCAATCAATGATTCTCTTTCATCATTGAAATCTCTCCCTCTGCTTTCCTCTCTGAAATTAATAAAAATATATTTTTAAAAAGTCAGAAATTATAAAATTATGATAAATATTTTTATGTGAGCTTAGTTTTTCTGGTGGATCACAGAGTTATGGGTCTGAAAAGGAAATACTAGGAGGCAAATTGCAAATTAAGCAGTCTGACAAGAGCCTCTGAAAATGTAGTTATTACTTTTGAAAATCTCTGTTCTGTGAAAATTAATGGGGGTGCTCCCTCTAAAGGAAGTTTGTTTAATTAAAAGATTTTTTTTTAAATCACTGTATATTTTTTCTTCTTCAGTATGTTGAAAATCAGTTTGGGCTGCCGAAATTAATCTTCAGTGGCATCAATATCCCATGAAATTCAGAGAAAAAGTGCTATTTATATGGGCAGTAACATAAAACATGTGGCACATCTGTTTATGTATGTGTAGTATGTTTACATAGAACAGGAAGCATTTAAGATGGGGAATTTAATAAATGAATATCCTTACTGAAATTTTGTAATATAATTCTAACTAGAGGATTTTTTTTTGGTATATGTGTGATTTTAAATATTTATCGTATTTCTTGTAACTTTACTTTTTTAATTTTAAAAGGAATATCTTTTTTTATGAAATCAGCTATTTTGCATAGGAATTGTATAATTTAGTAGTGACTGTATCATTTAATTCTTGGCAGAAGATAAGATGTCCTGTGTTGTCACTCTACTTTATGAAGACAGAATAACTGGAATAAGATGCATAGGAACATGTCTATATATTGTCATAAATACTAAGAAAATTCTCTTTAGAATAATCTGTTAGTCATTTCCTGTGGTATTACTTATTATCATCCCTAACTTAGAGCATCTCTAGGTTTTTTCATCATGTAATCTTATTTCTAGACAGAGCTAAAAACTTTGAAAATAGGAAGGTAAGTATTAAAATTTTATTTTAAAAGAAAAAAAGGAAGCATTGAAAATAAATTATGAAAACACAAAAATAAAATTAAGATGTGAAGCTATTGAAATAGGCTTATCTATCTGCAGAGTTTTCAGGCTGTGACATTCTCAAAGCATAAGTTATGAGTGAGGCCTGATGCAACCAATAATGCAACACACATTCAATAAGTCTTTAACCTGTTCATTACCTTTTTAGTTAATCAGGGGGATGCTGGAAATCTCTTCATTTAACCCAGCAGTTCTCAACCTGTGGGTCACAACCCCTTTGGTGGTCGAACGACCCTTTCACAGGGGTCGCCTAAGTCCATCCTGCATATCAGATATTTACATTACGATTCATAACAGTAGAAACATTACAGTTATGAAGTAGCAATGAAAATAATTTTATGGTTGGGTCACAACATGAGGAACTGTACTTAAAGGGCCAAAAGGATGAGAACCACTGATTTAACCACACACAGCATAACACATCAACCTGCAAATATGCTGAGAATTCCTCCAACCTCTATGAAAACTCTTAATCCCACTTCTTTATTTAATTGGTGCCTCATTGCTCTGCTTAAAAGTCACACATACACATAAAATATATTTTAAGTATATAAATATTTGAATGTACTTGCTTGTATATGAATATAGACAATTATTTTTAATCAATAAGAATGATTATTTTTTATAAAAAAATTTTTAAAAAGTGTTTCTGTCTCTGATTCTTTTTATTTTACTATTCTCCTGGAACTGGTTGTACCAACATCAAACCCAAATTCTCTGTTCTCATTTCATATGAACTATCAGCAACTTTTGAAATGGATAGTTTCTCCCTCATCCCTGATAAAATTTTTACATTTGACTTTGAGGGCACATTACTTGCCTGGTTTTTCTCATGGCCATTCCATGTCAGCCTCCTTTGTAAGATTTCTTCCTCTTGCTTCTAAACATTTAACCATCCATTAGTTTCTTAGTCTGATCTTGAAATTTTTCTACAGCTCTGGAAACCATAGAGACTTACAGCAACGCCAAGAGATTTTGTCTATAGACATACAAATTCTGTCCTGCCCAGTAGAACTTCTGGTGTCTTTCCTACTGCGGTGTTCAAGAGGCCAATTTGCCTCCATTTTCACATTCTTTTCAATATTCCTTATCTATAAATATGCATTTTCTTTGGATCTTCTTTTGAACAGTTATAGCATCCACCTGGCATCTTTGAGTTAAATTAAAATTTTAAACTTATATTCATTTTGGTGCCTTTTTAATTTTTATATCTCTGTGACAGTCATTTTTTTAATTTGTCTTTTAATGATAGTAAATATTATACTACTATTATTTATTTATTTAATGAATAAGTTCACTGATTTGATGACCTGACCTGAAACCTTTTCTATCTTTCCGCCATCTCAAAAATGATAATGATGACACTTGCCTGAAGGTTGTAGGAGCAGAGTACACATATACTTTCCCACCAACTTTGTGATTCTGAAAACGACTTGACGTATTTGTGAAACTAGCTTAAATGTTGCTGTTTTGAAGCTTTACATTCTTAATGTTAAATATATCCAGCCTCAAAAGTTAACTATTTCGTTCCATCACGCCTTGATCTGGCTTTCATTCTTGTAAACCCACACCCTTATTTGTATCTTTAAAATTAATAGCCATAGTAATCCAGATTGCTTGAACTTTGATCCTAATTTTTTATCCTAATTTTTTACCAAAAAAAATGAAAAGTTACTACACATTGTCATTACTATATTTAGATGATTCCCAAGATTATAATGGTAATAGTATGAAACAGTATATTAAAACAAAGGCATTTAATATTTAGTCTTTATAAAAAGTCTTGAACTTCAATTATCTATTTTTTAATGAAAATGCATTAAAGTGTAGCACATCATTGGCTAAGACCTTTCTTCTTGATTTGTCATGTGATTTCAAATTAGTTGAATCAACATCACATATGTAGCTACTAAATTTGAAATAAAACCAAGGCCAGAAAAAGGTTACAGCAAGAAAACTGATTTTTTTTTTTAACATTGAACATAATTAAGTTACAGAAGTACCGTATTTTCAGGCGTATAAGACGACTGGACATATAAGACGACCCCCAAATTTTGAGAAGATTTTCCTGGGTTAAAAAGTCTGGACGGAGACCATATGCGGCACAAAAAGGCGCCGACCAGAGACACTTGTGGTCTCCATCTAGCTCCATTGAAATGAATGGAGTGCAGCCATTTTTGAGCTCCCCCCCACCCTATGCGACAACTGCAGATTTTTCAGTCTGGCCCAGAAGTTTTAGCACCCGCCCTATAAGACGACACCAGCATATAAGATGACCTCCAACTTTGGAGAAGATTTTCCTGGGTTAAAAAGTCATCTTATATGCCAGAAAATACGGTATTTCACTAAAATTAAACCAGGCAATAGTTAAAGAGCTACTTCTAGAATTAGTATGTTATAGCTAATATAAATGTATTTAATAACAAAAAATGTGAATTGACATTAAGTTCTCTAATAACTTGCCTATCTTCTTCTATATTTCAATACTAACTTCCTTCAATGTAAGAAATATTTGGAATAGATATGCTTATGCAATCTTAAGAAAATACAGAAGAAAACACTTACTAGTATCTTTGATAGTCCATCTTCCCCATTTTTTTTTCTCCCTCCCCTATCTGTCCAATCTCCTAATTCCCTTCAAGGTGCCTCAGTTTACTGAGATTGGAGAGTTTAAAGTAAGAATGGACTTTTACTGCTGAATTCAATTCAGAGACATTCCTTTTTAAAAAATATATTTTATTGATTTTTTACAGAGAGGGAGAGGGATAGAGAGTTAGAAACATCGATGAGAGAGAAACATTGATCAGCTGCCTCCTGCACAACCCCTGGTGGGGATGTGCCCGCAACCAAGGTACATACCCTTGACTGGAATCAAACCTAGGACCCTTCAGTCTGCAGGCCGATGCTCTATCCACTGAGCCAAACCAGTCAGGGCTCAGACACATTCTTAAAAGGCAATTTCCCTCTAATTTATCACCATGAGACCAGTGTTAAATTTATATTTATCAATTTAGATTGTGTCACATTATTAGACCTAGTAGAAAACAAGAGTACCTATTTTTAACATATTTTAGGAACTTGATAATGTGCTTTATTATGAATATTCAGATTTTATCCATTTGTCAGATTTTAACCACTCACCTGCCTGCCTGTCTGGTCATCCCTAACCACTCTGTCTAGGTATTATATTTAATAGATTTTATAGTAAATTATATCTCTTATTCCTGAACTTCTGTCATGAGTTTCCAAGATTCAAGAAAATAAGAAAGAATAATGTTGGGCTGGACACTTATTGAATATGAAAAATGTGTCTAGACCTGCATATCTTTTCAAAAATATATATTTATGTAAAAAATATATTGAGACATTCCAAATATAGCAACACCACTACCCTTTCTATATACAAATACTAGTAATCCATCTTCAAATTTTGATGTAAATGCAATGTATTGTGGAGAAAGTACATTGAGGGGAAAGAAACCTAACTGATTCTCTAAATCTCTGAATTTCTGAGAACACAATTCTTGATAAAAGATAAACAAAAGATTTTTAGTGAGTGGGGTGTGAGGGGAATTCTGATTAAACTTAAGTAATTTAAGGACGTATTGTTGGTGAGCAGTATGACAACAAGGACTGTAAATAATCCTATATAATAAAAGGGTAATATGCAAATTGACCCTAAAGGCAAAATGACCGAGGGTAGACACTCAACACAGGAACTGCCCCCTGGTGGTCAGTGTGCTTCCACAGGATGAGCGGCACTCAGCCAGAAGCCAGCTCATAGCTGGCCAGTACAGCGGTGGTGGCAGGAGTGTCTCCTGCCTCCATGGCAGTGCTAAGGATGTCTGATTAATGGCTTAGGCCTGCTCCACGAGGGTTCTTGGGCTACCAGAGGGATATCTGACTATTAGCTTAGGCCCAATCCAATGGGGAGCAGGCCTAAGCCAGCAGGTGGACATCCTCTGAGGGCTCCCGGGCTGTCAGAGGGTGCAGGCTAGGCTGAGGAACCCTTCCTCCCCTGAATGCACGAATCTTGTACCCTAGGCCTCTAGTTTATTGCTATAAAACCTGTGCCAATTAGACATGCTGTGTGAATGCTTACATACCCTTCCCTTTGTTCTTATAAACCCACTAGAGGCTCGGTGCATGAAATTTGTGCATGAGGGGAGAGCATCACTCAGCCCGGCCTGCACCCTCTCACAATCTGAGACCCCTTAGTGGATGTCTGACTGTTGGATATCCCTCTCACAATCCAGGACTACTGACTCCCACTGCTCACCTGCCTGCCTGTCTGATCATCCCTAACCACTCTGCATGCCTCATTGCCCCTAACCACTCATCTGCCAGCCTGATCACTTCTAACTGCCTCTGCCTGCCTGCCTGATTGTCCCTAACCCTCTGCCTCCCTGCCTGATCACCCCTAACTGCTCACCTGCCTGTCTGATCACCCCTAACCATTCTGATTGCCTGCTTGATCACTCCTAAACACTGCCTATCTGCCTGATGCCCCTAACTGCTCCCTTGCCTGCCTGATGGCCCTAACTACTCTGCCTCCCTGTCAGATCACCCTTAACCACTCTGCCTTCCTGATTGCCCCCAACCACCTCTGCCTGCCTGCCTGCCTGCCTGATCATCCCAACCACCTCTGCCTGCCTGATCACTCCTAACTGCTCCCCTGCCTGCCTGATCACACCAACTGCTTCTGCCTTGGTGCCTGCTACTGTGGCTTAGTGTAGAAGGACATCCGGAATGACCTCCGGAAAGTCGTTTAGCTGTCTGGTCTGATTAGTATATTATACTTTAATTAGTATAGATTTTAGAACCTCTCATATACACATAATTGTTTTCCCTTTTCAGAACTTTATTTTTTACCTGCACAAAAAAAATTGTCATTCCTGATCACTTTTATTGGAAAGCAATTCCCAAGCACATCAGAAACCACCTGTTAATTCCTCATAGATAAGGTAAAAATAAAGTAACATTTCTTGGGGTCACTTAGAATCTCCTGAAATGCTACATCCATCATGTTGAAAAGGGTGCATTAGCCCTTGCAGTTAAAGTTCTCTTTTCTAAAATTAGATGTTTTATTTCATTTACTAAATTATCACATCAGTCAAGAGTTGAGGTTAAGTTACTGAGTAACATAATGTTTGAGAATGGATTTTTCAGTACTTATCATTTTCTTGACATTGCAGTAAGAACTGTTATATAAAAATTGGACAGAAATGCCACCCTGAATGCTTGGAGCTAATTTACTATCAAAGGTAAACACTCAAAAACATGAAAGGGCAAGAGCTATTCTTCTGATGTATTTTACCCATAACTTCAGGGATAAAATAATTTCTAACTGGCTTTTGATATTATAATTAAAGGACCTGGAAGTCCCAAAATAAACAGCATAGAGATTCTGTGATATGGAAAGGCGCTCCTTGGATGGGCAGTAACACTAGGCCCCATAGTTTTAGTTACTCCATTACAGCCTGCCAGTGTAACAGTTCATTTATCAGGGATGTATAATGGGAGAGGCTGTTTTAAAATATCCAAATGATGGATATCCCTACCTGTTTTTTAGAATAAACGACTTACTGTAATGGTGGAAATTACAGCCCTTGCTTCAAAAACTTCTGGGAAAATGAGCCATCATAAGCCTTTAAACCCATTTGTCTATTTCTTATGGCTTTTTTTTCCACAAAATTCATTTTAGTAAAGGTCTAAGCAGTTTTTAAATGTTAAAAACCACGTTTTTCAAACATAATATCTATGCACGAATAAAGATAGGTGTTTTTAGTAACTAAGATGTGCTCATGTTCGAAAGCTACATTGACTAAGTCTGGGATAGGTGACTAGAGATTTGATGAATGTGGGAAAGAAATTTCCATCAGATTGGCACTACTTTCCTTGAAATTAAGACCAGACAGGCTTCAGATTTTAAGGGACATTACAAATATTAATTAATGATATAATGATCACTATGTGAATGTATTGATATACATTCATTATCATTAAAATAATTAATTGTGTAATACTTTATAGAATGACCTCAATTTTTATTATAATGTGCAAGTTCTTTTTAGAATAGAAAGTTAACTCATTGCAACAACATTTAGTAACATTTACCAAACATTAAATATTAAACAGTAATAAATAACACCTAGTGTTCACAGAAAATGTATTCTACAACGATTGCAAAGTTTTGCACTAAACTTGATTCATTAAGTTTATGGTTTAATTGCATAGGGGAACATTGATATGTAAATAAGTATTTTGTTGCCAGATATGTGCAATGCAAAGTATACTCTAAGATTAAATTATAAATACAAATACCATGTTTCAAAGAAGCATAATTTTTTCCCTTTGAATATATAATGTTAAAAGCACGTATCTATTTAACAATGAAATATATGAAAGAACTACAGGTAATGTAATGGCTTTGTTTAGCAATTGAGTAATTAACTGTTGATTGAAGATTAGCAAGAGTAATGGCTATTAGTCCAGGAGAAAAATAAATTACTTTGACCTATAATTTACTGAAAATGCTTCTTAGAGGAGAGCGTACTTTAGCTTAATCTTAAAGGCCTAATGAACTTGAATAGATGTGAATAATCTTAATTAAATATAGCATCAAAATATCAACAACCATTCAAACTTGACAAATGTACCATGCGAAAGGGATCATGACATTGCCTGAGGTGCTAAGTTTTAACCAAACATTCTTTAATGCAGATAGGAATACAAATTTTGGGGGGGAGTGGGAGAGAAATATTGCATTTTATTTATGCAACTTTTTAAAATAGCTAATAGATGACAATGACACAATTGGTAGTACTCATTTTCCTAACTATCATCTATTCATTTATAAAGTATATAATAAGGAATGCATTTTTAAAAGCTCTATGAAGTAACTTTGCACATATATTTTTTGTTAAAAAGTAATTACTTTAATTACAGATAAGTTTCTGCCTTAACTTTTCTCAGAACACCGACCAACTATGAGCTCGTTCCATTTATTTGATAAAACTAATCTCATAGCCTGAGAACAGTATCCTGCTGAGGCAGCTGTTTTCTATCTGGAATTCCTGAGTCATGTCAGATGTACTTGTTTATATCTGGCTTCTTTCTCTTGTATTTGTATTTATCATTGTATTTGGAAAATGTCCATCACATTGAGTGTAGTCACAATTTGTTTATTTTTATTACGGTATAGTATTCCACAGTGTGAATGTAACAGTTTATTTATGAACTATGCTATTCATGACCATTTAGATTATTTTCAATTATTGTGTTGTTGCTGTTTTAAATGTTGCTGTTATTAGTATCATATTGGTATACAGGTGTGCACAATTCTTGGAACATACCCAGCAGTAGACTTGCTCTATTATGGTAGGCATGTGATCCACATCTTATCTAATAAAAGAGTAATATTGAAATTGACTATTTCTTTGGGATGCCTAAGCCATGCCCACCAGCCAATCAGAGCGACTGTATGCAAATTAACCCAGCCAAGATGGAGGCCGGCAGTCATGGAGCTGGAGTAAACAGTAGGTTTCCGTTGCACCAGGAGTAAACTGTCTGCCTAGGCCGGCTGGGACTCTCTCTGCTCACGGCAACATAGTTGCAATTACAGAAGCCAAGGAGTTGACACAGACAGGAGACTTCCTTACCTGCCTAGGCCTCTGCTTAAAGTGACAGTTTCAATTACAGAAGATAAATAAATCCCAGAAAACTGCTCCAGCCAGCCTTGCTGGGACGTTGGATCAATGGGAGCTGTGGGTGAGTGAGGACCAGGGATGACGATCGGGCCAAGTGCAGGCCAGAGCAATGCTGGGGGCGGCTATCTATAGGTGTAATCAGCATTGCCAGCCAGTGACAGAAAGCAGAGCCTGACTCATATCCATAAGCAGCATGAGTCCTTGGTTGTTGGTGTGTTCACCCATGGGTGCACACTCCCTCTTTTGTGTGCGTGCATCAGTGGAAACTAATGATGAGCCTCAGGACTGTGGCACGCAGGTACACAACTAAAGGGGTGAGACCTGAGCACAGGCACACTGTTGAGTGTCTTCCAAGGGTGTCTAGGCTGGTGTCTTATACTCATGTAAGCCTGAAAGCCTGAAAATGGCCCTCAGCCCTGCACCCAGGCTGGCCAGGTACCCCAGTAGGGACCCAAAACCTGAAGGGGCTGTGGGCAGCCTAAAAACGGCCCTCAACGCCTCACCCAGGCTGGCCACACCCCAATGGGTCCACACTGGGGAGCTTGGCCAGTGTGCAAACAGCCATCAGCCCCTCACCCAGACTGGCCAGGCACGCCAGCAGGTAGACATCCCATGAGGGGTCCCAGACTGCGAGAGGGCACAGTCCAGGCTGAGGGACACCCCGAGTGCACAAATTTTTGTGCACCGGGCCCCTCGTGAGTAGATAATGACCAATTGTTTCTTTTTAAAAAATATATTTTTAATGATTTTTTCCCAGAGAGGAAGGGAGAGGGATAGAGAGTTAGAAACATCGATGAGGGAGAAACATTGATCAGCTGCCTCCTGCACACTCCCCACTGGGGATGTGCCTGAAACCAAGGTTCATGCCCCTGGCTGGAATTGAACCTGGGACCCTTGAGTCTGCAGGCCGACACTTTATCCACTGAGCCAAACTGGTCAGGGTGCCAATTGTTTCTTAAGTGATGAAAACTATATTCCAACAAGTAGGTAAAAAAGTTCTAGGTGCTCTACTTTCTTTTTATATTTTTAATTATTTTTAAATCTATTTATATTGATTTCAGAGAGGAAGGGAGAGGTAGGAAGAGATAAAAGCATTAATGATGAAATAGAATCATTGACTGGCTGCCTCCTGCACACCCCACACTGGGAATTGAGTCCGCAACCTGAGCATGTGCCCTGATCAGAATTAAACCTTGACCTCGTTTATAGGTTGGTGTTCAACCACTGAGCAAACAAGCTTAGCTCCACTATCTTTATAATATTTGCTAACATCAAACTTTTTCTTGGTAACCATTTTAATCTAAACACAATTTTAATTTACATTTCCTAAATATTAATTGAATTGAGCAGCTTTTTATCTGTTTAATGAACATTTTATATTCCCTTTAATCAAGAGAATGTTCCAGTATATACCTATTCTGAACATGTGGTTACTTCTATTTTTCCTATTGATTTATTGGTGTATTTTCTATGATTTCTGAATATAAGTCCCTTGACCATTATAGCAATTGAAAAAATAGATTCTCTTCTCTGCTTTGTACTCTCACTTTCCTAATTAAGTCCTCAGATGAACAGAGGTTTCTGAGTTTAAAGTAATAGAATTCATCAATATTTCCTTTATTATTATGGTGGGTTTTTGTTTTGTTTTGTTTTGTCAAAATCATGCACATATTCTGAAATTCTTTGGGATTTTTTTTCTATCTCTCCTTTCTGCCTTATGGATTTTTATAATTTTTACTTATTGGATTTTAATTTATAGTATCAGCCCCTTTATAGATTTTTTTAGTGTTGATTTTTGAGAGAAGAAGCAGACAGCCTTGCTAATTTGCCATTTTGGCAGAAAGTTTAAAAATGATATTTATATGAAGAAATTAACATTTTTGGTCCTCTACTACAGGATGAATTATGAAGTCTTATCATCACTTCAAGTTATACCTTCATATTGATCTCCTTGTGGAGGACATATAAACAGGAAAATATAATCATAAATGCAACAAAGCTATGTGTATATGAGTGGAAATTTAGAAAAGCATCATGTAGTCAAGCCTTACAGAGATTGGAATGTTTGAGATAAACTTCTAGAAAATGAGATTCCTCTTCACTTTAGAGTCAGTGGTTTTTCTTGCAATTAGTCTTCAAATTGAAGAAATATTGGCGGGGAAGTGCCGTGGCTTGAGTCATTAAATACAGAGCCAGGTGCAGAAACACTGAACCCAGAAACATAAAACATTAGGCTTGATTCTTTTCATTTCTATTAAGAATACATGAGTTTTCAAGAGCTACAATTAGTCTGGTCACACTAAGATCCATCAGAAATTGCATTAGGGCACATAAGAATCACTCAATTTTTAAATTATCATTTTCTCATTTAATATTCACTTGATAACTATTACCTAGGCAATTGTACACACTTTAACAATTTTTATTCAGTTTTGCTTTCTCTGCAACATAGATCCATTGTACATATTATCATTGGTATTGCATCTCTCTTGCTAATTAAGCAGTGAATTTTCACTGATGTTTAACTGATAATAGAACAATGTGTGAATGGAGAAAGAGGGGAGGAAGTTCTCTGTCTTTATTAAAACTCTTGAATATTGGTTGGGGCTATAATTTGGTAGTCTCATTAGTAATAATGGTTCATTATATCCCCAAAGTAAAAGCTACCAGGTAGGCACCTAATTTACTCATAAATGCTCCTTTTGGAGTAATTAGTAAGAAATATTCTCTCACTCTTAGTAAAAATGATGCAAGGAAGCAAACTATAATCTGCTTATTACTCCAGCTCTTCTGTTCACTTTGATTTTGTCCAGAATATTCCTTAATAAAATGAAAATAAATTCTAACTCAATCATGACATTTCAAAGAGCCATGATCTGTTCAAACATATACCTAGGTCTCTCACAAGCATATTTAAATAGCATCATCTTTCTGTTTTCCACCTTAAAAATTACAAAAGAAATGAACAAGGTAATGCTAGCGCAGTGATTGAGGTGAAGGGCTGAAAGGTGTTAGTTCAGAAGAACAAAAACTGTTAGAAATATGGTTGTGAACTTCTCCACTTTAGAAACAAAAATTGGATTTGAAAAGACATCAAACATATATGAACACACCAGGGGTTGATTGTGTTCTCTACAATCTTCAGAAACACATCAAAGAAAATCTAACAAGCAACTTCAAAAGCCTGTTAGTCTCACTGCAAGCTGCAGACCAGGGAGAAAGGGCCAGTGAAGGGCCTTATTGGGGAAAATGACAGCATCTACAGAGAACAAGAGGAGATTGACCTACAAACAATTTCTTGAGAAATATCACCAAAAGGTAATATAAATTTCACCTAGAAATTGAAATAACACCAAAGTATACTATGGTTGCAGGAGCTACAGAACAGAAACAAGGGATATGAATAGAAAAAGAAAAAAGTCTGTTGAAATTGTGTTCATAAAATATAATTGTACTCATGAAATATGAGAGGTTTAGTATATATGTAAGCAAAGAAACTGGAGAGGTATTACAAATATTTAACTTCAACTGACATGGAAAATATAAAAGTAACTCCAATTGAAGTGCTTTAATTACAAATATTTGCTTAATATGTATAAACTCATTTGTTTTTTCTCTGTTTTAAAAACTAAAACGAAACACTTTATGCTCTGTAAGCATGATCTCCCATGGCCTGCAGCTAACAAACTGTGTTGCATACTGAAAATCTGTTAAGAGAGTAGAGTTTGTTAAATATTTTTACAAATAGTCCTAACCAGTTTGGCTCAGTGGATAGAGCATCGGATTGTGGACTGAAGGGTCCCAGGTTCGATTTCAGTCAAGGGCATGTACCTTGATTGCGGGCACATCCCCAGTGGGGAGTGTGCAGGAGGCAGCTGATCGATGTTTCTCTCTCATCAATGTTTCTAACTCTCCATCCCTCTCCCTTCCTCTCTGTAAAAAATAAATAAAATAGATTAAAAAATATTCTTACAAATAAACAAACCCAACAATTATAAGGGGCTGGAGGAAACTTTAGGAGGTGTTGGATATATTTATGGCCTTGATGATGGTGATGGTTTTACGAGTGTATTTCCCCAGACTTATGGTGATGAAGACATGAAATATGTATAATTTTTAAAATGTCCATCATATCTCAATAGAGTGGCTAAAAAACACACATCTAAAAACTTAAAAGCATATAGTTGGATTAGTAGAATACAGGACCTAAGTCCTTGGTTGTTGTTTTCATTTAAAAAATGAACAATAGAAACAGTTATATATGGCATTCTGATTATGTAAACAATGTGTGCTCATTTTTCAAAAGAAAGAACATACAGGCTATAGGGAAAAGCATAACCAATATCATATATTCTATTGCCCTGAAATAACTACTACAAACAGCATTAACTTAAGCAAAAATACATGTGCAGGGAGAGAAAGTTTGGTTGATGCTACTGATGGACTTTATCCTTTATTGAAATCATGTTAGACCAGATATTCCAGTGTCTTGGTCAGATATCTCTTTCAAGATCCTGGAACTTTTCTTCAAGCTATCAGCAATGTTTCCTTACGATGACTTAGAGCTGAGAACATCCTCAGGGATTGCTTTCCTTTTATGGGAGCTGTTATGCTCTGGGCTTTATCCTTCTCCTACCCTAGCAGGGCTTCCCACCCTCTGCCACTATGTGGTGTGAGGTAAGATTGTCTGGCTCCCTCACCTCTGTTTGGGAAATATCTGAAAACTTTGTAAGGGATTAACTGAGACTTCTGTTATTATATCACAATTCAATTGTCCCATTCTTCTTCCCTCATCTTTATAGCATTTGTGTCTGAGAACAATTCCCAAAAACCACCACTATGTGCATGTATGATTCAGAGAATGCTTCCTGGAGAATCTAACCAATAACACTACCAAGGCTGGTCCTGGGAACAGACTCTAATACAGGTATGCTGAGTCAGATCACCTGCTGGCGGGTGACAATGAGCACTCCATGGAAGATGGTGACAAGTGCAGTACTGATAACCATTGGAAGAGGCCAGCAGAGCCTGGGGGAAACTTCCATGGTGGTGAAGCAAGATGGAATACCTGTGGGAGCTCATTGGTCATGGAATATAGCAAGCTTTGGAGATGGTTTAAAAAACAACACATGCTTCAGTTTCATCATGTATAAAATAAGGACAATGTAGTTTTTCCCTAGAAGCATGTCCGTGCTGTACAAATGTATTGAGATGGATACAGTGCTTAAATGTGTGACTGCAAAATAGTCAACCATTTGCAGATATTAGTCATTATAATGATTACTTACTGTAAGACAGATTTATTGCTGTAAGACACATCCTGTAAGCATCATTTTAAAAAATAAAAATATTAAGTATTAAAGATGTTAAGTGAAATTCTTACAGTTAGTAAATTTTAATATCTTGTTTCAAATCTAGATTTGCCTGCCATCAAAGCCAATGATTGCTTCACAATTATCAATTTATCTCTCCATATTACACAATCTCTAGAATGTTCAGGTGGTTGAATAAAATAAAAATCACATTTCAATATTTTTAAAAATCAGTGATTGCCTAAAAGGTGGGTATTCTCATATTCAGTACAAATAAGAAAATTGTTATTAAGATTTTATCAGTGAAATTATTGATTACTCCATACTACAGTCATCTTTATCAGGTATTTGGTAGGCACTGTACTCAGACTAAATAAGGAAATATTACTGTTAACTACCCTTTAAAACCATGAATAGTGACCTGTCTTCATAGGAACTGCTCAAGGATGTCAGTCAATACGCAAAACCATGCATTTTAGTGATTCCCAATGTTCTCTGAGGTTCCTTGGAGTTGTTTTCCATTTAACACTAGTCAGTCCCAGATGTGTCTTTCATGCATTTTTTGTTCTTGCTTAATGGCTAGTTATGTATTTATCATGGTATTTTTTATCATAGTATCAATTTAGAGAGTAATATTATCACTGGTAAATTTTGTGTAGTTTGTCTCCAATAGTTTTTTAAAATATATTTTATTGATTTTTTTTTTACAGAGAGAAGGGGAGAGGGATAGAGAGTTAGAAACATAGATGAGAGAGAAACATGGATCAGCTGCCTCTTGCACACCCCCTACTGGGGATGTGCCCGCAACCAAGGTACATGCCCTGGACCAGAATCGAACCTGGGACCCTTCAGTCCGCAGGCTGACACTCTATCCACTGAGCCAAACTGGTTAGGGCTGTCTCCAATATTTTTATCAGAGGCAACACAGATTAGCAATTCAGCTAGGTGGTAAAAGGGCACTCCTTAATGGCGTAACTTTTAGTAAGTCCGTTAATCTCTGGGAGACTCCGTTTCCTTATCTGTAAAATAGGGTTAATCAATGTGATGTTTAAATGAATTAATACAATCATAAATTAGAAGAATTCCTGGTATATACTATATATTTGCCAACCAATACTTGATTCAGAGCATGAGTCTGGTGTGGGCTATTTGCTTGAAATTCTTCCATATGAAAATGTGGGAGGCAGAGCAGTAGACCCCAATATTCTCGTGTCCTTGAACCCAGACCCTCTGTTTATACACTCATACATGGTAAACACTTTGCCGATGTGATTAAGAATCTTGATTGGGAATGGTGCCCTGGATTCCCCAGGTGAGCCCAATGTAATCACGTGCTCTCTGCAAAGGTGAGCCTAACCCTGGTCATCCAGGTGGAAGCAAAGCAATCAGAAGTCTTTATAGAGGAGAGAACCTGGCTCCAGGCACATTAGAGCAGGAGACTCCATGGTGGAGGGAAGGTTGAAGGAAGCAGTTTATAGAGCTAGAGGAGGACGCCATTTGCCAAAAAATACAGGCGGCCTCTAATACCTAGGGAAAAGGCAAGAAAATAGATTTCCTTCAAAAAGGAGCACAGCCCTGCTAACACCCTGGTTTTAGCCCAATGAGACCCATTTGGACTTCTGACCTAAGAACTGTAAGATAATTGTGTGTTTTAAGCCTGTAATTTAATTTTTGTAATTTGTTACAGTACCAAGGAGAAATGAATATAGAAACTGTAGAATGTTTAATTAACTCTTTGCACTGCAATATCATTATCTGAGGAATAAAACAGGAGCAGTGGCATGGAAACGTGGAACATACTGATGAAATCTCAGCGGGAGGGAGAAGGGGAGCGGGAAGAGATTAACTGAAAAATGTATATGCATGTACTAGTATGCGTTACTTTTGGACACAAACAATAGTGCCGTGACCGTCTGGGGCGGGGTGGGAACCTGGTAGAGGGGAGCCATGGCAGAAAAAAGGGATATCTGTAATACTCTCAACAAGAGCTCAAAGATTTGTTTTAAATGGAGATGCAAAGTAGTGTGTGGCTTCTAGAGTTTTCTCTAGGTTTCCTCACATGGCTTTCAGGCACCTCGCTGAACACTCCTACATTCCGGTAGTGGATAGCGCGTCCTGCTCCTACCAGAAGTTCTCTCTAGCGGCTCTGTGGCCTCCTCTCTGGAGCTCGTCGGTTTCTCCAAGGGGCTCCCCACCAGGAGTCCCTAAGAATGGCAGAGCTGTGCCCTTTTTGTGGCAAAAGGCTGGGGTGTGGAGCGCAGGTTATTGTTGGGTCGGGACAGCTTCAGGGCTATGTCTGTCACTGGGATTGCCTTCTTGCCTCTCATAATCCACACCTGTGTCTACACTGCTGCAACCCTCTTTCTCCCAGATTACAAGTTTTAGTCCTGTGCCTGGTTTTTTAAGTTGAAGGCGCATGCATTTCTGTGTAGCCGTTTCAGAGGGAAGAAAAAAACCACCCAACCTAGATGTGCAGTGATGCTGATGTATCTGCAGTGTGGAGTTGGCTTTATATTTTGGGAGATCAATGTGCTTCCTTTTGGTTTAGGCTTTCTTGATAAAATACAGGATGCCACGTTAAAGTGAATTTCAGATAAACAGCAAGTAACTAAGAAACTCTTTGCTCTGACATAGAATTTTATGGGAGCCTTGAGTAAACATTTCCTTGACATACTTAATAAGTTCATGACTAACTTTTTCTGATATGTTGCTTTTTAAAATTTATTTTATTTCTTTATTGATTAAGGTGTTACATATGTGTCCTTATTCCCCCATCGTCCCTCCCAACCCCCCACTCATACCCTTACCCCTCCTGGTGTCTGTGTCCATTGGTTAGGCTTATATACATGCATACAAGTCCTTTGGTTGATTTCTCTCCCTTACTCCCACCCTCCCCTACCTTCCCTCTGAGGTTTGACAGTCTGATCTATGCTTCTCTATCTCTGGATCTGTTTTTGTTCTTCAGTTTATGTTGTTCATTATAGTCCACAAATGAGTGAGATCATGTGGTATTTATCTTTCTCTGACTGACTTATTTCGCTTAGCATAATGCTCATATCTGATATGTTGCTTCTTACTTCAATATCATTAAACTATAAAGCATTAATAAACCTTCTCTGACAGCCTGGGGAAGATATCCATTGTGCCTCCTACAGCTGACTACTCCCTTTGTCCTCAGCACTCATGAGCACTTCAGACACTAGTTAATCCCAATATTGTCAACATATTCAGAAATACATCAGTGTGTGGTCTCTGTCTCTGTATATTTTAAACTATAGTCAGACTAACTCAGCCTTTACTAGTAAACGACTATGATGGTATGCTATGTGCTTTCCTGAGTCTGTAGTTTTTTGTTTTGCAACTTGCAGTTTCTCAGTAAGGTGTCTGAGATGCCACATCAACACAAGTGAAAGTTTCTATGGATTGCTGAAGAGAACGTGTCTGTAGCATCCAGGTGCTCTTAATGGTCAATTGCAATACTCAGGCCACATTTCCAGGGAGAAGTTGAATTGAACCATGACCTGTTTTGTTTAGCAGCGAATTCTTCTCAAGGTTCTACTGATCTATTAATCTTTCTGTGCAAGACAGTCAAATGGGCTGTGGAATCTCTTAGATGGTACTTACTCTGTGCGTCACGGATTCAGATGGAATACATTTATCATCTAGGACTGCTTTGGCAAACATTACTCTGTATTTTGCATGTTAATAAGGGTAGCAGGAATCCATCCTGCTATCTTTTATGAGCCCAGCAATGAATCTAAGCACATGTATTGCTTCCAGTCTTGTTTCTAAATCCCTTTCATATTACTAGAACACTATAAGCCTGTGTGTGAATAGGTTTTTATGGAATCATTCACTTTGTAGTATCAAATTGGATCTTGTTTTCATTTAAAGTAAAAAAAAATAAATAATAAACATTAAGAAAGTTTATTTCCAACTTTGGCAGAATGCAGTAAAATGTGTTTAAATGGAAACATTAGGCAAATAATCCTAACAGACTCCATTAAAAAGAAAAACTGAGTAGCTTTTCCCTCTTGAGTCATTTGCATGCCAACTGACATGCTTTCTTGGATGAGAAGCAAGGGCCTCACAATAGGTCACACACCAGATATAGATTTGGCTGTAATCTTGAAGCACTATAGGGCATATTGCAAATATTTATAAGAGTTGAGCCCACACCTTTAACAGTGAAGGGGCAGTGAGCAGAGAGAATGGACAGGAGGCGTGCTTATGCAATGGAAAGACAACAGGCTCTGGACTTCATCTGTCTGGTTTGAATGCCCGGAACTTGTGTTCTGCAACAATCTTCCAAGCCTCTGTGTTATGAAATGTTCTCTATCGTGGAATGGGATGACCACTGTGAGGACCAAATAAGATTCTGCAAATGATGTGAACACATCGGTTTCTGCATTTTTAAGATGAGAAACTTGATTGGGAAGTAAGGGAAACACCCAAGGAAGCCTTGGCACAAACTGCCTAATGTGCTAGAGAGTGGGCTTCAGGGTTGGGTGGTTTAGGACATAACAATACAAAAAGTTTCCTTCCTCTAGCGCAGTGGTTCTCAACCTTCTGGCCCTTTCAATACAGTTCCTCATGTTGTGACCCAACCATGAAATGATTTTCATTGCTACTTCATAACTGTAATGTTGCTACTATTATGAATCATAATGTAAATATCTGATATGCAGGATGGTCTTAGGAGACCCCTGTGAAAGGGTCGTTTGACTGCCAACGGGGTCGCGACCCACAGGTTGAGAACCACTGCTCTACTATTTTGTTATCTTCAATTTTTGTTGATTTTATACACAAAGAAGGTATAATATAAAGCAAATAAGCAAAATGCTGATGACTGAGAGAATGAAAAGGTGAAGAGTGAGAAGAAGTAAAAACACGTATGAGAATTGTCTTCTCTCCCAACCGGTCATGCTAACAACCTACGAGACGTTGATGGCTTTTTCAATGTTTTTGATAAAAATATAGAAGTAGAAGTCCTTCAAATAGTTTATATAAATGTATAATAACATTAGTTGCTAAATAGCATAATATGATTTGTTTGGGGCAATATATCTTCCTCCTAATATAACGTAAAGGGTGTTTTTTTTTCTATATAATTTGGCAATAAAATATAAATAACCTGTTTGAAGATCGTGTCATAAATATAACATTTTTGGGCCATGTGTTTTTTAAAATATTATATTGAAGTAAACATTCATAATACATATTTAACTGAATATTTGACATTTTTCATTTTTAGCAGATTATTAAATTATTTTAAAAATGAAAAGCTTTTTTTGTGGTTAGCCACAAATAGTGTGGTTAGACAACTAGAAAATTTACTTTGTTTCCATGTCTTGGAAAAAATAGGGCAAATATTTATCAAAATAGTCCCTGCATTTTTCCTTATTATGTTTCACCTGATAAAGTGGCAAGCATGAATAAGCATGCATCAATTACTTTGGTATGTTTTTTTAGGCCATTTGGACTAGAAATAATAGAAGCATCTTTGCTTCATGGGTGAACAGTTTTCCTGGAGTTGATCACCATAAACTGTAAGTCAGGCATTGCGCTATACTTCACCAAAGGGTGGAGATAAGTGGATTATTCATTTCTTTATGCAATTAGTATGTGAGTGTCTTGTAAACAAAGAGCAGAATGACCAAGTTCTTAGAATGAGTTGTGCACCAGAAATGCTAAGTCAACCATTGCTCCACACTTCCCTGCTGGAGGAAGGTTACTGAGGTATTTATTCATTAATGCAATTAGTGTTTGAAAATGTCTTCTAAACAAAAAACCGAATGAATAAGTTTTTAGACTCAGTTGTGCACCATGAATGTTGTCAACCATTCCTCTACACCTCACTGCAGAATGGAGGTAAGTGAAGTGTTTATTCACTAATGCAATTGATATGTTAGAGTGTCTTCTAAACAAAGAGCAGAGTGACAGTTCTTACAACGAGTATGCACTATGAATATTGTCAACCATTGCTCTATACATTGCTGCAGGATAGAGGTAAGTGAATTGTCTATTCATTCAGCAATTGAAATGTGACAATGTCTTCTAAACAAAAAGCAGAATGACTGAGTTCTTAGAATGAGTTACAAACCATAAGTGTTAAGGCAACCATTACTCTATAATCCCCTGTTGGATGGGGGTTATTGAATTATTTATTCATTGATGCAATTAGTGTTTGGTAAGATCTTCTAGACAAAGAACAGAATGACTGAATTATCAGAATGAATTACTTCTCAGATATCAAAATTAAATTGTTTAAACATGAAATGGATTTGACAGTAGGGCATCTTATTTCCTTTTAAACAAACAATGAAATCTGTTTGTAGTCAACTTCTTTAGAATGCTGTAATTACCAAAATACAGAATAGAAATTACTTAGAATAAAAATTGTTCTTAGATTCCTCTTTCGTTTTAACATGAATAGTGAAGAATCAAATCCAACTCGCACCCATCCCCTTTTTAAAACAGCAACAACAAAAGCTCCTGTTTTGTATGTGCAGTGACTTCTGATGTTGACTGTTTGCAGTTAGTCCAAACCTCACCGGCTGACGACAGACTCCTCCACAAGGTGGCTCTCATTTCACACCAGCCACAAATGTGGGCATTCTCAGGATACCCTCACTTGGACCAACAGAGTGCAAGTTCAGAGGTTTCCACTAGCCTTTCAGGTCTGATAATTCACTAGGGCAATTCAGAACTCAGGAAAGCGATGGTTACTATTATAGTTTTATTACAGCAAAAGGGATACAAATTAGAACCGGCCAAAGGGAAAGATGCATGTCTGGAAGGTCCTAAATACGATGCTTCCATTATTTTCTCCTCATGGGGTCAGAACATGTCACCCTCCCAGTACATTGATCACACTGATGTATGGAAATATACACACAATATTGCCAACCAAAAATGCTTACCCAAGCTTCAGAGTCAAGGTTTATTAGAGTTTCACTTGATTAGATTATGGGTCAGAATTTGAACTCAGTCCATCTTCAGAGGTTGGGCTGACATCATGTGACTCAGAGTCATAACACTTACCATATGGCTGTTTTTTCTGCCATTGCCACCTCCCCTACTGAAGCATTTCTATCTTAGTTTAAACTGTTTAGGGCCCAATGAATACTTTTCAGACTCATTCACATTATCTGTCTTACTTATCATTACCTATTTCCTTGCAAAATATTATAGCCTTGTAATTCATCTTCCATCACTTTAATTACTGTGCTTCAAACAGCCAAGTCGTCTGCTGCCAGAAATAAATGTTCTTGTCTCCTCAAAAATCCTTTGTACATCCTATTGACACATTTTCTGATGTTGAAAGTTCTTTTTTGATCTATCCATTAATAGAACCTGCCAAATGGTACTGTTCCACAACTTCAACCTCTAGCTGCTGTTAATACCAGATTACATATGTGCCTTGTATTAAAGTTAATTTGGTATATTTTTGGTTCTATTTAGTGAGGGGAGTTCATGTGTTTGTCATCTTATTAACTTTGCCTTCTAATAACTTTTCATGAATATACTGTATATATGTCTCAAACAGTGTCTGGCATATGGTAGTCCTTATGTATAGCTGTCTACAGTGACTAGTACCCAAATATCAAGGACCAAATATCTTTTAAATTCACTAGATGGTGACATTTTCCCAGACTCACAGCAATATCAGATCTCTGAACATAGATACTAAGCAACCAAAAATGATATATGTCCACTCACTCCATAATGGTAGCAACAAATATTAACATATCTCCATCTTTCCATATGCATGGTCCTTAATGTCAATAGCTTCATCAAGTCCACTATTCTTTATGCTACTGAAAAATGCTCCCACAGTCCAGTTTTATTACCTACTATGTCTGGCGGCAAGCCAAGATCCCTGAGTATTATCAGTTCCTCAGTCGTTGTGCATTCTGTAATGTACTCATTAAGCAATATGACTAATCAAATACCAACAAATACACATAAAACAATGTGTTAATAGCTAACAAATATAAAATATGGAGAAAAATGTAATCATGTAGAAAAATGACATGACGATAAGAAAAATCGTTAGCTTTTGTTTCTGCTAGTAAAACTGGTTGTGGGTTTGTTGACTTTTGTGTTTCTCTTTTATCCTCTTTTGTTCTTTTGCCTACACTTAGCCTCTAACTTGGACAGTGTCTTTCAACCATTGTCAGTTTTTGGATATTCTGCTTCAATATAGTCCAAAACTTTTTTTGTTACATTATTATATTGGGCATGATAATACAAGTAGGTATGCCAGTGAATACTTCAGATTCTCCCCATTAATTCATCAGCATGTTAGCCTTTGTATTTTGCCTTGATTGTTAAGAACAAACATCTTACTGGCCTTGATTTTTTTTGTTAGTGGATCCATTGAAAAGAGAAACTAAAATTTGTTATGTAGTCTCTGACAAAGGGATACCTCTCGCTACCATTGAAATGATGGAGTCAGTTAAGCCACCCAGAATTAAGGAAAAATAATCAAAGAAAGCAAACAGCCAAAAAGGTCCTTTTTTAGTGTATTACTCTCCTGCCCTATGTATTTGAGAAGAGATCCTGAGCTATAGCTGAATCCATGGAACCTTATATGAGTAGCTCTTGATAAATGTCAACTAGAAATTCTATCTTCATTAATTACTAGATTACTTTATTAACTATCAAAGAAGTTTTTTGACACTGTAATATTATTTAACATTTATTTTATGATATATACATCCAAACTCACTTTTTTTTAGAAAATAAGTAATAATAAAATTGGTCCTAGCTCTTGAGCTAGAAATTTCCATCCATTACCTAACTAGTAAAACCATATGGATTAATTCATCTTAATATGGATTAAATTCTTCTTTAAAAATCTCATGTATTCCTTAAATTGTTGTCAATTTGAATGATCAAGTCCCTGCAAGTCTTATAGAATGACAGACTTCTATCATTCTATAGAAGCTCCCAAGATACTGTTACCTAAATCTAATCTGAGTTAAAAAACCATAGACTATGGGATTGCTGCCAGGATGCCAGTTAGTCCCAGGAACTCATTTGGGTGGTACATTGCAGCATTTTCAGTTAAAGGAAGAACAGAGTTGTCACTGAATGAAGAAGGGGCTTCTCTGATTGCCAAAAAGACATCACTAGGGCTTTGGAACTAGGAATGTACCAGTCCTTAAAAATCTCTTTATAATTCTCAGCACCTCTTACCTGATAAATACCCAAATTTTCACAGAGGAGACCTGGTAAAGCGGAAAAGTACATTTCACTTTCCTCTGTGAACAAATTTATTCAGGTATTTGCATAAAGTATTATGGCTGTACAAGTGTTAAGATTCTTTTAGAACATTTATGGGAGCTCCTATGGGTTAGACAGTTTATGTTAAGACTTAGATAATTAAGTTATTCTTATTTATGGTTATTCAACTACCTCATCCTGTTACCGTAGAATTGTTGTTGTAGCTCAAAGCTTTGCCTTCAATGGAGAATTTATTCAAGGTAGTCCTAGGAGATGAGTAGTTAGCCACCATGCTGTCGCAGGCTTATGTACAATATTGCAATATTTATGAACTGGCTTGTACTTGTCCAGCCCCAAATTTGTCAAGGACCCACTTCCATATATTACCGTTTTCTTTGAACCTCACTTCTAACAATTTTCTGACCAGTCAGGTAGACCTAAATGCATTTTAATTATTCTAGAGCATAAATGTATTGGGTGGGAACTGGGTGCCTGAAGTAATTTCCTGGAAGACTGGAGTATTAGGCTGAGAAAATAGGTAGGTACCAAGAAGTATATTAGAAATACTTAAAAAAATAAAATAACCCCCCAAAAAAACTTCACAAGGGTTATTTTGCTGCTGACCTTTTGATATCCCCAAAGGTACTGACACCACTTGACTCAGGATCACTTTGTCGAACTGGAATAAAGTCCAAATAATAATTAAATATCTTTCTGCTTTGGAATATTTCTCTATCTCCTCCTGTTCCACTTCTTATAACAGTAATAATCCTAATATAATAGTAAAAAAAGAAAAAATGGAGCACATTTTACATTAGGGTAGAAGAAAGACTGGTTCCAAAATTGTAATCCAGTATTTAATTTTATTAAATAATAAATATTACAGCAAATTTGGGAAAATATCTTCAAATCTATCTGAAGTAGAAAACAATCATTTGCAGGCAAGTTGTTAAATCTTAGATTACTTCTATTGTATATTTAAGAAGCACTAAAAGGGCAAGCTGATCTGGTCTTTAAATACTTCTTAAACCTTTACTTAACTGCCTAGAGGAAAGTTCTAATGCTACTCTAATATGGCAGGCATGCTTTTCAATATTTCAATAGAATCACCTAAAACTCCAGAGAAATCATATTCTTTATGGGTTCCATAAATGGTGTCATTTTTAAGAGCACAATTTCAAAAGACACATATGAGAATATAGTAATATGACAAAATCTGTCTGGGATAGTCAAACAGATACCTAAATCTTTGAGGAGCTGGGTAGAGGTCAACATTTATGCAATATTTATAATGAAAAGCCAGAGAAACATCTTGCCACTATTACATTTCATGTACATCACTACATTATCCACCATGAAGCTGACACTTTTACTAGCTGAGATATTACTGCTTCAGAACTCAAGCTCAAAAATCAACGCTTTTTTTTTTTGGTTTAGAACAGAATACCCTGCAAAGACCATCCAAAGATGATCTCTGGAGTTACATGTTAGAAATAATTCAATATTTAGGTGACATAAGCTAATTTCTGGGGGGGGGAGAGATAATTAGAAAGCTATTGCCAAATTATACACAACATTTGGACAATATCATCTTGTTATCATAAAGGGGAGAAATGTTGGTGTGTGTATGAATAGCATAGTATATAAATAGTATGTGTGTGTGATAAGTCATGAGAGTAAAATAAAACTGTAAGTTAGAAGATGTGAATTTAAACTTTATAGTGACCAAGTTTTCACGTTACCTCTGTGATCTAGACTTAAAATTCTTTTTTTAATCATTATTTTTTTATTACATAAAGTTTTACAAAGATTAGTACATATATCTCTTTTTTCCCCTGCCCTTCCCCCAGCCTCCCCTACCCTCCAGTGTTTTGTGTCCATTGGTTATGCTTAAATGCATGCACAAAAATCCCTTGGCTGATCTGTTACCACCCCACCAACCCTCCCTGTCCTTGTTGCTGTAATTTGACAGTCTGTTTGATGTTGCTCTGCCTCTGTATCTATTTTTGTTGACCAGTTTATAATGGTTATTATTATACATAGATGAGTGAGGACATGTGGTATTTTTCTTTCATTGACTGGCTTATTTCACTTAGCATTATGTTCTCCAGCTCCATCCATACGCCTGCAAATGCTAAGAACTCCTTCCTTTTTACAGCAGCATAGTATTCCATTGTGTAGATGTACCACAGCTTTCTAATCCATTCATCTGCTGATGGGCACTTAGGCTGTTTCCA